>VYZU01000111.1:0-12600 GCA_013401355.1 Ceyx cyanopectus | reverse complement strand
TACTTCTCCAGATACTTAGTTTACACTACCAAGTTCTGAAGGAAAAATGTTAAATCAAAATTGCTGTAAATCACATAGTCTCCCTCTTTGACCTCTATGGAATTGCTTACTTTACCTCAACATAGTTTATAATATTCTTTGAAGAAGTGTCCATTTTCAGTAACAAAGTCTTATGTAATTTCAGGTATGTTCATCATGGAGGATGACCGTTTTGGTAGTACTTCCACTAGTACGTTCTTCCTAGATATTACTGAAGATGCAGAACAAATATTTTATGGCAGACCTGGACCTTCAAAGGACAAAGACCGTAGTCCCTTTCCTTTTTTTTCTTCTAGTAGACTTGTGAAAAATCGCATTCTAAATTCTCTCACTCTACCTAATAAAAAACACAGAAGTAGCAACGATCCTAAAGGAGGGAAGCTGACATCATCTGACAGTAAATCAGGCCTGAGGCGAAATCGCACAGTAACAGAACCCTCTGGTAGCATAGATTTTCCTCCTGGGGAAGAATTCAATCCTGTTTTCAGAGTTCCCAAAATCCAGACTTTACGATTAGAAACTTCTTTTGTTGGAAGTAAGCACGTGGAAGATACTGATAGTACCCCAAGTATTGGAGAAAATGATCTGAAGCTGCCAAAAATTCTTGGAAATGAAATTCACCGGGAAAACACAAGCAGAGAAAGATTAATAGGTGATGGTACTACACAAACACATTTCAAGAGTCGTAGCTTAAGTTTTAATACAGATACAACAACAAGTGGCATAAGCTCAATGAGCTCTAGCCCTTCAAGGGAGACTGTAGGTGTGGACACTACAAATATAGATACTGACTGTGGAAGTTTGAGCACGGTGGTAAGCACAAAGACTGTTAAACCAAGTCAGTGTTCAACACCGCAGTCTAACCACTTGCCTCTTTCAAAATCCAACTCTGTATCCCTGGTACCACCAGGATCTTCTCATACACTTCCCCGAAGAGCCCAGTCTCTTAAAGCTCCCTCTCTTGCTACTATAAAAAGTCTTGCTGACTATAACTTTAGTTACACAAGTTCTCGCGATGCCTTTGGCTATGCCACACTAAAGCGCTTACAGCAGCAGAGGATGCACCCTTCTTTGTCTCACTCAGAAGCTCTAGCATCTCCAGCAAAGGACGTGCTCTTTACTGACACTATCACCATGAAGTCGGGCAGCCTGGACTCTCGGCTGACCCCAAGCCGGTAAGAGATTATTATGAGCTTGTTTCTTACTTCAAAGCTGTAAGAGCAATTACATAAGAGAAGTGTCATTCTATTTTTTTCCAACTTCACCTGAAAGTGCCAGTTGTTGCTGGATGATTCATAACTTCTCTGAAATCAGTATCAATATTAGAACATTAGAATGAGAATTCTCAGCTTTTTGAGTACTTGTCGGAGAAGCTCTGNAAACACAGAAGTAGCAACGATCCTAAAGGAGGGAAGCTGACATCATCTGACAGTAAATCAGGCCTGAGGCGAAATCGCACAGTAACAGAACCCTCTGGTAGCATAGATTTTCCTCCTGGGGAAGAATTCAATCCTGTTTTCAGAGTTCCCAAAATCCAGACTTTACGATTAGAAACTTCTTTTGTTGGAAGTAAGCACGTGGAAGATACTGATAGTACCCCAAGTATTGGAGAAAATGATCTGAAGCTGCCAAAAATTCTTGGAAATGAAATTCACCGGGAAAACACAAGCAGAGAAAGATTAATAGGAGATGGTACTACACAAACACATTTCAAGAGTCGTAGCTTAAGTTTTAATACAGATACAACAACAAGTGGCATAAGCTCAATGAGCTCTAGCCCTTCAAGGGAGACTGTAGGTGTGGACACTACAAATATAGATACTGACTGTGGAAGTTTGAGCACGGTGGTAAGCACAAAGACTGTTAAACCAAGTCAGTGTTCAACACCGCAGTCTAACCACTTGCCTCTTTCAAAATCCAACTCTGTATCCCTGGTACCACCAGGATCTTCTCATACACTTCCCCGAAGAGCCCAGTCTCTTAAAGCTCCCTCTCTTGCTACTATAAAAAGTCTTGCTGACTATAACTTTAGTTACACAAGTTCTCGCGATGCCTTTGGCTATGCCACACTAAAGCGCTTACAGCAGCAGAGGATGCACCCTTCTTTGTCTCACTCAGAAGCTCTAGCATCTCCAGCAAAGGACGTGCTCTTTACTGACACTATCACCATGAAGTCGGGCAGCCTGGACTCTCGGCTGACCCCAAGCCGGTAAGAGATTATTATGAGCTTGTTTCTTACTTCAAAGCTGTAAGAGCAATTACATAAGAGAAGTGTCATTCTATTTTTTTCCAACTTCACCTGAAAGTGCCAGTTGTTGCTGGATGATTCATAACTTCTCTGAAATCAGTATCAATATTAGAACATTAGAATGAGAATTCTCAGCTTTTTGAGTACTTGTCGGAGAAGCTCTGCTTTCACAGCTCTGCTCAGCCCCTTTAACAAAGGAAGATGTTTCCTTTTATTGTATTTAACTCTTAATGTTTAAATACAATTACCCTTCTAACATTACTGAGATTGCAATCACACAAAATTATCCATGTAGCAGAACTGTCACTTGGTCAGTTTTTAGGACAGGGTCTTCTGACAATGCTCTTGTTCACTGTAACATTCAGGCCAGTAATGAGATACTGATAGGAATGTGAGTTTTCAGCTACAACAGAGCAAACATTATACTCATAACATTTATTTTTAGATGGCAATGTCACCTCTTTATTTTTGAGTAATATTAGATGTTCTGAAGACTAATTGGATAGCTATATAAGATCTAGATCATGACATTGGCACTGTTCTCAGCAGCAGCAGTCGATGTTTTAACTTTTGCTTAAAAGCCCTTTTAACAAATTTTTCCTTTTTTTTTTTCCATTTAGCTAGTGCATTGGATTTTCACATTAATATTGAAAGGAAAAGCACACTTCTGTTCCTATCTCTGTTCTTACCTAAACATCCCCTCTCAAATGAAAGGGGAGAAGGCACCTGCTAAGTCATGTGCTTACTGCACAGAACAGCACATGCCCGGTCCCTGAACTGCACTCTGCATACCCAGTTGACTGTGTATAGTGCATGTTTATTACCATGCATTTTTGTCCAGTGTGCATTTGTTGATATTTTCACATGATTATGAACAGGTGCCATAAGAAGATAAGTTTTATTCCTTTTGTTTAATTAAGTTAGAACTAGACTGAGTATGCTGATTAAATTTTGGATGATTCAGTAGTTAAGGCACACTGTCCTGTAAATTGAAGTGCTGTTTCTTGCTCTTTTGCTGGCTTTCTGTACTGAAGCAGGAGAAAAATATGTGTCATTTCAGTGACAGTACAGGTTCTTTTGTGGCTGTAGTAATGTACCATTCCTGGGAGTTATGTCCTTGATATGCAAGGCAGTATTGCTGCAGTGGACTTGCATCTTGAGACTCTGCATGCAATATAATACTAACAGTATTCCTGGTGTTTAGCTGTTTGTGATATCTTTTAGCAGTGATTAGGTTCAAGGACTTGAGTTGACCTTTCTAACAGTGGACTGAAATGATTGGAGTGCTTGTATTGTGAGAAGGTTAAAAAATTGCACCCATATGTATTACAAGAGATTGTCAGATGGTGTTGATTATAATTGATTGAAAACTGTAATTGATTGCCCTGGTGACTGAGGACATAGAGAATGGTGAGTTACTGAATGCCACCTTTGCCTGTCTTTACTTCTAAGGCCAGCTACCAGGAGACCCAGGTCTCCAAGACCACAGATGAAGTCTGGAGGGAGGAAGTTCCTTCCTCAGTTGAAGAGGCTTGGGTTAGAGACCACCTGAGTAAACTGTCCATCCACAAGTCTATGGGCCCTGATGGGATACACCCACAAGTAATGAAGGAGATGGCAGAGGTTATTGCTAGACCACTCTCCATCATTTTTGTAAGGTTCTGGAGAACAGGAGAGGTGCCTGAGGACTGGAGAAAGGCCAGTGTTGTCTCAATCTTTAAAAAGGGCAAAAAGGAGGACCTGAGTAACTACAGGCCCATCAGCCCCACCTCCATCCCTAGAAAGGTGATGGAACAGCTTGTCCTTGCTGCCATCTCCAAGCATCTGGAGGAAAGGAGGCTTAGCAGAAATTGTCAACATGGATTCCAGAAGGGGAAGTATTTAAGCCTTTTATGAAGATATCAGTAGATGGATAGATGAGGGAAGTGTAGTGGATGTGATATTCCTTGACTTCAGCAAGGCTTTTGATACTGTATCCCATGGGATACTCACAGCCAAGCTTAACAAGTGTCGATTGAGTCACGGTGTAATCAGGTGGATTGGGAAGTGGCTAAAGGATATAGCCGGGAGGGTTGTGGTGAGTGGAGCAGAGTCTGGCTGGAGGCCTGTGACTAGTGGAGTCCCCCAAGGGTCAGTGCTAGGTCCAGTATTATTTAATATATTCATCAATGACCTGGATGGGGGGATAGAGAGCACCCTCAGCAAGTTTGCTGATGCCACCAAACTGGGAGGAGTGGCTGACATGACATCAGGCTGTGCTGCCATCCAGCGTGACCTGGACAGGCTGGAGAGATGGGCAGGGAGAAATTTCATGCAATTGAACAAGAGCAAGTTTAAGGTGTTGCATTGGGGAAGAACAACTCCATGTATCAGTACAGGCTGGGGGCTGATGTATTAGAGAGCAGCTCTGGAGAAAGAGACCTGGAGGGTCGTGGTGGACAGGGGGATGACCACGAGCCAACAGTGCACCCTTGCACTGGCCAACAAGGCCAATGGCATCCTGGGATGCATTAAGAGAAGTGTGGCCAGCAGGTCAAGGGAGGTTCTCCTCCCCCTCTACTCTGCACTGGTGAGACCCCACCTCGAGTACCGTGTCCAGTTTTGGACACCGCAATTCAGAAAAGACATAGATTTACTGGAGAGAGTCCAGCACAGGGCTCCCAAGATGATGAAGGGAGTGGAGCTTCTCCCTGCTGAGGAGAGGCTGAGAGAGCTGGGGCTCTTTAGACTGGAGGAGACTGAGGGGGGGACCTCATCAATGTCTATAAATATGTTAAGGGTGAGTGTAGGGAGGAGGGAGCCAGACTCTTCTCAGTGTCATCCAATGACAGGACAAGAGGCAGTGGGTGCAAGTTGGAGCACAAGAGGTTTAGGGTAAAGAGAAGGAAAAACTTTTTCACAGAGAGGGTGCCAGAGTTCTGGAATGGGCTGCCCAGGGAGGTTGTGGAGTCTCCATCTCTGGAGACACTTAAGGCGCACCTGGATGTGTTCCTGGGTGACTTTGTCTAGGTGTTCCTGCTCTGGCAGGGGGGTTGGACTAGATGATCTTCTAGGTATCTTCCAACCCATAACTAGACCATTTCCAAAAGTGCCATGTCTACCCACTTTTTGAACACTTCCAGGGATGGTGATTACACTACCTCCCTTGTCAGCCTATTCCAATGCTTAACTACTCTTTCAGTAATGAAATTCTTTTTAATATTTGATCTGAACTTCCCCTGGTACAACTTATGGCCTTTTTCTATCATCTTGTCTTTAGTTACTAGGGGAAGAGGCCAACACCTGCCTCACTACAGCCTCCTTTCAGGTACCTGTGGAGCGAAATAATAAGATCTCCTCTCAACCTTCTCTTTTTCAGTCTAAACAATCTGAGCTCCCTCAGCCTCTCCTCATATGACAAGTTCTCCACTCCCCTAATCAACTTCATTGATATTCTGTGTACCTGCTCCAGCACCTTAGTGTCTTTTTTACACTGTGGTGTCCAAAACTGGACACAGTACTCAAGATGCGGTCTCATGAATGCCAGGTCCAGGAGCAGGGTCATTTCCTTCCTCCTGCTGGCCACAATGTGCTGTTGATGCTGTTGGCTGCCTGGCCACCTGGGCTCAGGTTCAGCCAGCCATGCCTCAGCACCCCCTGGTCCTTTTCAGGTAGCTTTCCAGACACTTCTCCCCTAACCTGTAGCATTGCCTGATATTTTTGTGATAGTGCATGACCCGGCACTTGGCCTTGTTAAACCTCCTACAAATCACCTTGGCCCATCAATCCAACCAGTCCAGATCTCTCTGTAGAGCCTTCCTTATGTCAAGCAGATCAACAATAAGCAGAGCTTAATTTTGTGTTACCTGCAGACATACTGAGGGTGCAGTCACATCATTTAACAATAATTTGAAGTAATACAGTAAAAATTTCCTGTTCCTAAAGTGTGTCTTTTTACTTAGGCCATCTACACAGATTGACTGTCCGAAAAGCATTTACAGGTTTTTATCTTTACTGAGAAGTGAAATGACAGGTAGCCAAATGCGAAATTGCCATCATCAGGACTCTGATCAGCACTGTGGGTTCGTTCTCCAGCCTCCTTTCTTCTGTCTCATTTTCTCAATGTGTTTTTTCTTTATTCCCCAGGCTGCATGTCACAGTCAGGTCTGCTTGCTGTGTAGGTTGAAGTTTGTTGTTTGTTCATTCATGTGCAAATTCTTCCTCTGTGTCTGGGTGAACTAACAGGTGGATTCTTTGGAGTACAGAAAAAAGTGTTCTTTGCTTGCATCACTGGTACCTTAGCAGGCTCCAGATTTGTTTGAAAGGATGTGCCTGCTCTGCTCAGATTTTTGTTAATATCCAGGGAAGGTATGTTCAAGTTTACAGGTGCATTTCAAAATGGAGTAGTTAGCACTTTAAAAGCCTATATCTTCACTGTCCATATGTGACCTGTAGATCTTCAAAGCCATTTAAGTTGGAGAAGATTTTTGCAGGGTTGGTGGTCCCTAAAGCAGAAGTTCTGTCCTGCCATCTTTCAAGTCCCTGGCCCAGGACTTTCAAGTAAAAAAGTTTTACCCAAGGAACTGCCAAACCATTCAATACAAGACAGAGAAAAAGACAATGAGCCTATACCTATATTTGACAAAGTAGCAAGCTCTGGGTGTGCAATGGGATGCTGAGCATAGTCTTCACGTTAGCATTTCTTACTTTCCATATGCCAAAATGAGCTCTTACCAAGATTGTGACAACTTACTTCAATTTTACAGGTTCATGAAAGCTTTAAGTTATGCTTCATTAGATAAAGAAGATTTATTAAGTCCTATTAACCAAAACACACTTCAGCGTTCCTCCTCTGTTCGCTCCATGGTTTCTAATGCCACGTATGGTAGCTCTGATGATTACATTGGCCTTGCTCTCCCAGTGGATATCAGTGAAATATTTCAGGTATGTATGTGGTAACTTAATGGTTTCATTTGCATTTTCATATGGAAAGGTAGTCAACTGTTGTATTTTTGTCAGAATAGATCTAGATAAATGAAGAAAAATGGATGTACTTGGCCAGAATGTGATCTTGGAGACCCAGAGTTTCTTTTTTTAACCCTGTTTATGGAAAATTACTTACCTGTTTTGTGTTATGAGGCAAATAATGACATGGACTAGGTTAGAGTGTTAAACAATGGTAGGATAACTATGCTGTCGTATGTTTTTTAGCTCACAGCTAGCTTTTGTACTAAAATCACAATAGTCTCTGGGCATTTGTTAATGCCTGTTTAGCCATCTAATTGGTATGTTCATGGGTCAGCCATAAATTATAATTGGTTAACTTCCTACTACAGTTGTTCTTAAGATTAAGTATTAGTTTATATATGTATAAATATGTCATCATAACATTAACTTACATTGTCTTAACCTCAAATATATGTAAGTAAAAAAAAGTTTATTTTGAGAGTCTTAACAATTGCCTTCCTCTTTCTACTTGATTAAAGCACATTCCCATCTAATAAAGTGATGTATCACAGGGTTTAACATTCTGTTACTTAATTATGAAAAACATAACATGGTCTATATCAAAGATAAATTAGTGGGCTTACTTATCTTTACTTAATCTTTGCTTTTTCAACTTAAATTACTTTCTTAGTAATCTCAAAAAATTACTACAGCTAAAGTAAAGGCAAGATTTTCCATTAGACTTGCTTCTATCCCTCCTTTATTAAATTACTAATTTTTTTTTCTCCTTCATGATCTTTGTGGTATGTTTGTGTTGCATCATTTATTCTCGAATCTTTTTTGTAAAGTTGAGACGTGTCAACTTGACATCATCTTACAGGAAGATGTTAGATGTCCTGGTTGTTTTTACATTTAGCTCCAAAGACCTGTCCTGTCACCACCGTTCTAACATTCACTGACTACCTGCTTAATAAATGTTCCTTCACAAATGGATGTTTTTCTCATTGACTTTTTCATCTAATTAGATCTTTTTCCTGAAGTAAAAAATGGAAAACATTTTATTTCCTCATAAATTATTCTTCCTTTATTTGTGATTATCACCTGTGCTAATTCTAATTTTTCACTTTAATATTCCAGGTGAAGGAAACTCCATATTTCCAGAAGAAAACCACACCTCCATTTGATGACTGTGGAGCTAGGGTCTTTGCACCTGATGCAGGAGGTACTGTTTTTGTTCCTCTCCTGTATCTTTCTGTTATTTGTACACAGGGTGGGGTGTTAATTTATTTGGGTTTTTTCTTTACATAAAAGGTTATTTTTAGATACTAAGTTTTGAGAGCTGTGTCTGTGTTCAGGATAGCAGGCCATTAATTCCTTGTTTTATTTAGTTTGACTTAATGTGGTTTTGCTTCAAAGCAGCATAAACTTGGTCCTGTTCTAGTAAATGAAGGAGGAAAGTCTACAGATCCTTGAATATAGTATGAGCTAACAATAATAAAAAACTGATAGTGATACTGCATTAAAAAAAGCAACAAAATTTAAGAGAAGATATGTATGCCACATTGAGCTGTTAGATTTTAACTTCCCTTTGAATGCATGTGAATTTACGAGTACCAGTACTGGTGTTAGGTGTGGATTTCAGAACGTAAATTTTTACTTCCTTTGATATTTCCATGACAGTTGATCATCAGAGGTGATGGGACATGTAACAAGAGAATTGCAAGTGCTATATAATTCCTGGTGTGTTTTGGAATGCATTCTCTTTTAACTCTATCGTAGTCAGAAATCTATAGGGCATCTGTATGTGTCTTTTCAGTAGGATAACTGAAAAAAAAGAAAAAAAAAACATTGAAACTGGTTCTAAAAATAATATAGGCTTAGCTGTTGTCCTACTTCCTAGTTAACTGGAATGTTATTACAAACACTTTGAACATCCATCACTTTATTAACTTATTTTTGTTGTTAATGTAATAAATAAAACTGATTTTTCTCCAGGTATGTTTCTGCAGTTGCTATGTTTCACTGTAAAGCAACTCTTATTTCAAAATTGTATTTGTTGGTATTTCCAACAAATCTTTCCTATGGAAGAGCATGTCACTGAAGTTTATTTGGCTTGTTTCAGCATTGTTTACTCTAGTTTCTTCGTATTATAGGCACTAGGTTACCTTGGGTCTCTGTGTTGACTGGTGTGTGTGTCATAAGATCTGCCATGTTGTGGTTACAGTGTGTTACATGGGTATTATTATTATTAAAGTTAATAAAATGTCAGGATTTACCATTGCTTCTTTCAGTATGTGCATAAAGTATGTGTGTTTAGAGGTTAAACTCCTTTTCAGTGTTTTGTTACATGTAATAAACTGGGACTAAGATGTGATGTCTCTTTCTCAAATGCTAAAAATCTTGGGAGTTTAGCCACTGAAAAAAACATTTGTACATCTTGACACAAATACCCACTCCCCAGCCTTAAAAGGCTAGAAAGTGAAAAGTTAATTGAAATACTATTGGTTTGTGGTTTTTTTCTGATATCTAATTGCTTACCCACAGGTCTGCCATCAGGCACAAGTGATGTTGTTAAAAGCCCTTTTCAGATGCTTCGGCAGCAGATCAGTCTCACAGAAATAATGAATACCAGCCGTTCAGATGCCTCTCAGTTTTTGGAAAATACAGAGGATACAGGGCTACAGGAGCACACAGATGAGAACTGCCTTTACTGTGTCTGCATTCAAATACTGGGTTATCAGCCTAACAACAAAATGAACTCTGCATACAGTCGTACAGGTTAGTATTCCTTGTGGAGAAGTGTGATAAAAACGGAATGAAAATACTGAATTTTATTAATCTTTAAANATTTGAGAGCTTATCAAAATACAAAATTTTTTTAAATTGTAATTTGCTTACTTAGCAGGAAAAATCTATGTCCTAAAAACTGACACTTGATGTGAAAATAATGGGAAGTCTGACTTCAAAGCAAGTCTGTATCATAACATGAAATGAATAACATTTGAGGAGCTGAAGTTTATTTGTAATTTCTGGGGTTTAGTCATCTTCCTTCATTTTTTGAGATTCAGAATTCCTTTTTCCTAACCTCCCCTGTGGAACTGGCAATTCTATGCCTTTTTGCCATATCGTAATAAAAAAGATAATCCATTAATGAGTGCTTGTAAGGAACCCTCACCATATTATAGTGTTGTTACACATTCAGCTAGTAGCACATAAAGAGTCCTGTTGGCAAGAGTGATGATGTACAGTATGGAGGAATGGTCTGTGAGCTCTGTTTGAGCTTGAGTTCAGTATTGAGAAGGGATGGCAAATAAAATCCCAACTGTAGTCTTCAAATAGCATAAGGGATTACAGGTGCAGCCGTGTCAGGCTCTTGTCAGATGCACACAGCCACAGGGTGAGAGACCATAAACACTTGCTGTAGATAGAAATTCCAGTTGATCATAAGGGGAAACTCTGCAGGGTAACCTAATATCATTTTAAGGTGAACCATTCTTTGAGCAAGGAGTTTGCTGAGGATTACTTTCAGCCCTGTGCTATTCTTTCTGTTAACTGCACAGTATTAAAAGCTTGGATTTTGTTATATTAATTTAAAATTATTATACTAATTTAAAATCCAAAATTACGAAGGTTGTGGATAGTGAAAACTGCCAGAAGAATCTTACTTGTCACATCTTTCTGTTCATTAAGTCAGGCTTTTCTGTAACACCTGTAATAATTGTATGACCAAAATAATAATGGGTGTGCAAGAGCATGGTTAGTACCACTGTTAAATAAAATACAGATATGTAAATAAAGAGCTTGCTCGTGATTACAGTTTTTATGCTTCTGTCAGTGTCTAAAAAAGTTGATTATTTTAACTCAAGTAATTTAAGACTCAAAAGAAGTGATTTTTAGACATTTTGAGTATGATTTGTCCAAAATCCAACATACAGTTTCCAGATGATTTATATGCACAGTAGTTGGTGCATCAGTGTCATACACACACTTACCTCTGTTGAAAAACAAAAACGTTAAGTGAGGAAAAGTGTGAATAACAAAGATGCAACGTATTGTTTATGTCAGATTTCTCAGACATTCCATATACTGACTGGTGTGGGCAGACCATACACAATCACTTGGATGTGCATTCCTCTAAATTTTCTGGAATTTCGGGCTGCAGTGATGCAGTATCTCATGGTTCAGCTAGCAGCACCAAGAGTACAGAGCTTGTACTAGGTAAGTTTGAAAGCCTCATGATTATTAGAGACTGTAATTCTTAAAGCATTTTTTAGATCTTGTGGTGAAATAATATTTAAGTTGTATGTACTGCAGTACATGCAGTATTATTTGCTCATTATTTTAAAAATTAATAATCCAAACAAAAAAATCCAATCAACTAAAAAAAAACAAAGCCAACAACAAAATAAAAAGAAAGGAATGAGAACAAAAACAATCACCATCTCCAGATGAGAAAACATGCTTTTAGAATCTTCTTATTTTGCTATACATCATTTTAGCATATTATTAAATAGCTCTGTATCTAACATTACAAGCAAATGGATTGCCTGCTTCTCTGGCATCTGATAGAAACAGAGCAGGTAATCAGCTTGCCCAGCTGGCAATGTGATTTAGTGATAGAGTGACCATTCTGATGGAATCTTAAAGGTCTTTACATTTATGAAATGATAGTTTACCTTTTTAAAATATTTCTATGTTGAAATTCCAGAAGGCAGTATTTTTTAAAGTTTAAATTTCAATTGAAAAATTGTTGATACTATAAAAGATATAGATAAATAGGTGTGTGTGTTAATGGTATGCTAAAACAGACTTCTATGGCATGAGATTAGCACAATCAAGGACTTTTCCACTTAAACTCCATATTGTTTAACATGTTTTTCCAGGAGTAAAATCAATCCCAGATGACACACCTGTGTGCAGAATACTTCTGCGGAAAGAAGTCTTACGTTTGGTAATCAATTTGAGCAGTTCCGTAGGAACTAAAGGCCATGAAACTGGACTTTTGACGTAAGTTCAATACGTTAAAGATGCTTTAGAAACATCTAGTTGCATGTGTTCTCCAAGGCCTTTGATTAACTTATTTCTGACCTCAAAAAAATGCCAAACATATATGACTGACTAACAGAATGAAGCTAAACAAAATTTTCTTTTAATACTTCCACTGTCTTCAGTTTCTTAATCTTCTCCAGCATTTTTAAAATCAGTAATTCAACTGTATTGTTATTTTATTATATATGCAGTATATCATGAATCTTTAAAAAATAAATTATAATTCTTTTTTATTTGTGCCAAATAATGTATCTCAGATAAGCAGACTAACAGACTGAAATTAACCTCTTGACGAACACAGATCTGCTTTGAGCAAGAATACAATGCAGGAATTAGTT
>VYZU01000110.1:13063-23152 GCA_013401355.1 Ceyx cyanopectus | reverse complement strand
ATCATAGTTTTAAACATGCTGTTTGCTGTATTTATGTATGTGTTTCAGAACTATTAAGAGTTCTGAAACTATGAAGAGTTTGTTAAAGATGGTGCATTGGCTGAAAAATATCAGCAAGGATTCCCCTCACAAGTATAAAACTTTGCATCTCTGGAGTTTTTACTTCGTGTGTAGGGCATTAGGATAAAATCAGACGCTATGAAAAAAAAAAGTTTTTATACCAGTTGTATTTAATAAAGGTAGAGTACATTCTCTTCTATCAGTTCGTGTAGTGTAGGGTTCAATGCAGCACCAGGAACTGCTGGAATATGCAAATTTACAAATATCAATCTATGAAGTCAATGTCTGAGACTGAAAAGTGCAATTTCAGAGTATTCTCTGTGTTGAAGATTTGTCTTTTTAACAGTATATGCAGTAGCTGGCTTCTGCATGTAGAGATTTGTCCTTACAATCACTGTATCTTTAAGACTATCTTCCCGTCACTTGGGTGTTTCTAGGCTGTCTCTTTACCACTTACAGAAGCTGGAATGTCACTGCATTCCTGGCTGCCACTGTCAAGCACTTGGAAGAGAAATGGGCTTAAGTAGGGCTGATGAGTGTTACCTGTAATTTGCCACAAAAAGCAGAAACTTTCAGGGTAAAAATTCTGCCCTCTCATATCGTTCCTGGGTGCTATTTTATTTTTAATGTACTCTTACAACACAGCTTTGAACTCAATTCACATAAAAGAGCCTCCAGCTGTACATCTTACAAAAAGCATGGAGACCTCATTTAATAATTCCTTTTATTCCTCTGACTTGAGTATGATCTTTTTTTCCACTCTAACTGATGGAGCTGGCACTTTAACTCCATCCAAATTTATTCTTGATCTAATTCAGTAGAACACACAGCAGAACACATTTCCAAGGCAGAATAATAGCCACTTAGGTATTGTTTAAGCCCACCACATACAGAGGCAACAATTTCAGTTTCTTCAAAATTATTTTATATCTTCAACAAACATGATTATTCTTCCTTCTACTTATTAAGGTACCATCTAAGTCACAGCATGTGCACTATAGGCCAGATGTAATTTTATGTGATCATTGTTACACCTTTGGTATTAGAATNAAAAAAAGGCCTCAAAAGATCCAGAAGGAGATCACAAGCTTAATTTCCATACGTGGGGTCTTTTGCACAGAGGTCATTTCATGTGGGAGATCAGGAGGTGGGAAAAAAGAATTCAAAAAGTGCTGAATCTTTTTTTTTTTTTTAAAAAGGAGAATTTGTTTACAAAAAGAATTAAAGAAAACAAATCCTCAATTGATTCTGCTGTTCCTTTTTCCACAACACATCAAGTGGCTGAGTCCTGGCCCCAGCAACTTAAGGCAGGATGCTGTTTCCACAGGTATAGTTTTCCAAAATGGAGTCATGGTGGCATCCTACCCTAGGTCCAAAGAGAGATAAGAGAGAATGTATTAAAACTGAGCAATTCTTTGTGCACTGAAGGGTTAAAGAAAATGCTGTCACGCCCTGTAAGTAATAATGGATTCACATTGGCTTACAAATTGAAAGATACTATTGTATTACACTTTTTGAAGGTAAATGTAGGAGTGAAATTGCTGTTCAGTTTGAATTGAGTCAGACACTGAAAATTCTGAATTGTCATCATAAAAATTCAGGCTGCAAGTGCTTTAACAACCCTTTACCTTCCATTTCTAGATAAAGCACCAGATCTGTGTAAAGTAGTAAAACTTTTTTTTTTTTTCCACTGAGAAGACATTATAACTTGTTCATCAAAAGTTTTTAAAGCTGTGATCCATGATAGGATAGTTTTGACCACTTGGCAGTTACATTAAATCTTTTATTAATTTCAATTTAACTGGAATTCTAAATAGACTCTCAAAATGTCATGCTAATAACAACAAAGTTTTCACTGCTAGATGATACAGTAATTTAATTTATAAACACTCAGATTGCTTATTTGTCAGTAAAACATACTAAGTAGTACACAGTAGCTCTTGAAGCCATCTTTCCTCCATTATCAGGGTTTATTTCTGAAAATTTACCTATTCACTATAAGTCCAGCTCTGCCTAGTCTGCTAATACTTACTATTATCTCAGTGAAAAGCGGATTAAAGTATAAATAATTGATTTTTTAAAACATTTTTCTTCCCTTTAAAATTTTAACCAATATGTACTGGATATATTTGTATAAAATTATTGTATTTCATATTCTGTTGGCTGTTTTCCAGCAGATACTAACACCTGCCTATAAATAAGGGTAAAGACATGCATGGAATTATCCATCTGTTTAATCAGCAAATTCTATGTCAGTGTTTCAGCAGAAGTCAATATGAGATACAAAAGTTGTGCAACTATTGGCCAAATCAAAATTTTCAATTGGGAAGTCAGGAGGCTGAAGTTTGTCTCGAATATCTGATGGTGATAGGCAGTAATCCATCAATGCTGTTAGTACATCATAGTTTTAAACATGCTGTTTGCTGTATTTATGTATGTGTTTCAGAACTATTAAGAGTTCTGAAACTATGAAGAGTTTGTTAAAGATGGTGCATTGGCTGAAAAATATCAGCAAGGATTCCCCTCACAAGTATAAAACTTTGCATCTCTGGAGTTTTTACTTCGTGTGTAGGGCATTAGGATAAAATCAGACGCTATGAAAAAAAAAAAGTTTTTATACCAGTTGTATTTAATAAAGGTAGAGTACATTCTCTTCTATCAGTTCATGTAGTGTAGGGTTCAATGCAGCACCAGGAACTGCTGGAATATGCAAATTTACAAATATCAATCTATGAAGTCAATGTCTGAGACTGAAAAGTGCAATTTCAGAGTATTCTCTGTGTTGAAGATTTGTCTTTTTAACAGTATATGCAGTAGCTGGCTTCTGCATGTAGAGATTTGTCCTTACAATCACTGTATCTTTAAGACTATCTTCCCGTCACTTGGGTGTTTCTAGGCTGTCTCTTTACCACTTACAGAAGCTGGAATGTCACTGCATTCCTGGCTGCCACTGTCAAGCACTTGGAAGAGAAATGGGCTTAAGTAGGGCTGATGAGTGTTACCTGTAATTTGCCACAAAAAGCAGAAACTTTCAGGGTAAAAATTCTGCCCTCTCATATCGTTCCTGGGTGCTATTTTATTTTTAATGTACTCTTACAACACAGCTTTGAACTCAATTCACATAAAAGAGCCTCCAGCTGTACATCTTACAAAAAGCATGGAGACCTCATTTAATAATTCCTTTTATTCCTCTGACTTGAGTATGATCTTTTTTTCCACTNATTCTTCCTTCTACTTATTAAGGTACCATCTAAGTCACAGCATGTGCACTATAGGCCAGATGTAATTTTATGTGATCATTGTTACACCTTTGGTATTAGAATTTTTTATTATTTATTTTTGGTTTTAATGCTTGCCACCATGATGGATAATGTGTTGGGGTTTTTTTCCCTTAAGCAGAAACTGGGATAGTTTTGATTGGTACACAATCTACCAAGTGGGGAATTTCACCTACTCATTAACAATGAAATTTAGCCTCTTAGACCATGGAATTGTGGTTCCCAGGGCAAAAAATCTTTCATAATGTGAAGTCCTGTCCTTATTTTCATCAGACTGGAGTGGATAGATCTGCAGAAATAAATTTATTGTTCTGTCTCTCAGAAATACTCTGATTACATGGCCTACGGAATATTTTGTAATTTATTACTGTCTTGAAACTTTGGATCAGGTGGGAATTGTCACCTTTTCCCATCTTTCTCTGTGTGAGTAGAACTGTAGGTCAGCTGAAGTGGAATTGGATTTAAAAGTTGGGACACCTTTTTTCATTAGCCAGTATATGAAGTAGCAAATAGACCTCCATTGCATAGACTCATCTGTACAAAATAACTGCTCAGGAAATGTGTTTGTTCTGCAGTGCTCCTTTCTATTCTTCAGTAATCAGCTTCCTACACAAACTGAAAACATTTTTAAGGCAGAGTGTATCCTGAATCAACCAAAAATTATTCTTGTCCTCTAGCTGGTAATTTTTGGTGTCCTTTTTGTATTATTTTTGAAATCACCCCCCCCAAAAAACTAAAAGGTTGAAAGGACTCCCCACCAAAATTCAGCTATGCAATATCTAGCTCAGTTATCCTAATATGTTGGTTCCCAAACTTTCCAAATGGCAGGTATAATAGACATCTTTATCTTACATGGACATGCACAAGCTGGCTATAACAGCAGAGTCATATACAGAGCTGGAATACTCTGGTCATCAGCTTTTGATTTGGTACATGCAGAAGAGAATCACAAATGGTCACAGTGTTCATGGATTAGCAGCAACGCTGCTGTCACGATTGTGCCATGACTACGACACGTCATTTCTTTACTGTCATTAACTTTGCTTTACCAGAAACCCATTTTTCAGTAGAACAAAATGGGAGAATTAAGTTTCCTTTAGATTTTGCTTAGTTCATTGTGACCGTACACTTCAGTCTGTCTGATCCAAATCAGTTAAATGTTAAAGCAATTTGGCCTCTTTTCAGCTCCAATTTCTACTTGCAGAACCCAAAGACCGTGAACTCTGTCTTGCTAAAGGGTAAACTCAATTTTATTTTCTGTTATGTGAGCTAATTTGTGAGGGGTTCTCATAATGTCATGTCTTCAAGGAGATTGCAATGAGTGTCTTAAAGTTCAGGCCAAACATGTGAATTTGCCGTTCGTGTTACAGTATTAATTAGAGCTAACTTAGATCTTTTCAAAATGTCCAAACCCTACAACTCAGAAAACGGGAAGTCTCATCTACAAGTGATCTGAGACCTTGGACAAATTCCATGAGAAGTGTATTTAGAGTAGAAATTGGGATTGCTCTGTTTAATCTCTAGCTCTTCCATTGATTCATTATTTTTCACTTAGCCTTCAATTCTTTCTTCATTAGTGGTCGTCGTACTGCTTACATTTTTATAGGGGCATGGCACCTAATTATTATATTGGGCAGACTCTGACACAGCAGAATGTATTTTAATATATAATAAGGTATTGCAACTTGAATGAAAACAGCTCATATTTTCACCAGAGTTCTCATTGTGTAGTGTTGCCTCCAGTCTTAGCAGCCAGTCATCAGAGATAACCAACCAAATACAACGCAAGTAACCTTAAACAAGATACTAAGATACAGAGCCTTTAATGATAATAAGGCAATAATTTATATATAAAGTAGCAGTGCAGTCCAGGCTAAGAGAATGATTAATTCTGTTTCACCCATTTCTAAGGAAAAGGGGAATGTGTAAAGCTCACTAAGATTTGTTGTGGTATTACTAAAGCAATTTAAATGTGGTTTCACTTGGGCTATTAGTTATGGTCAGCTTCAATTCTCTACATTTCAGTTGTGTGATTCCTGTACTGGGTTAATTTCCACAAAGGGTTTCTGTTTTGTTTGTTTGTTTTGTTTTGTTTTGTTTTTAATTAGGTAATGTCCCCATTCTCTGGACATCCATCAAAATGTATTTTCTCAAGCAACCTATTCACCTTGTGGACCATTTATTTTCTAACATTTTTCTTGAATTTCTCAGGGTCACTGAAAAGTCAAGTAACAGCAAAAGAACATACACATACATGTATGTGTGTGTGTAATACTAACAGCATCTCATAATAATGCTAATTCTGAGAGATACATCCTTAAAAGAATTGGATTCTCTTTAGGCTACATGCAGGTGTGATTTTTTTAATTAAAGTTATCAGAAACACAGAGCAGGTAAAATGCTGCAAAGACATGTTCTGATTTGGCCAAATGGAAGGATTGAAGAGAATTTTCAAGATAATGAACACAGATGGGTTTGCCATTATCCCTCACATAAGGAAAAAAAAAAAAAAGGCAGTAATTTTATGCTTTGTATGGCGAGTTCATGCTAGATCCATCTGAGTCAGCATTTCCAATACCAATTTCAATTTAGTCCATGGCTGTGAGTGCTACACTAAAGAGAGAACACAGCTGTGATACCCTACAGTGCCATCATAATCACGACTCACTGCAGTTGCTGCTTAATGCAGTAACCATCCCTCTGACATGCCAGGTAACTCTGTATGATGGATGCTATCTGGTTTGTTTGCTTACTGTTTACTGTACTGGTGCTTTGTGCTGTTTTTGTGTGAGTGGGCAGCAGGCAAGGGAGGCTGCCTGTTTTATCATGGCCACTGTACCCTTGTATTTGAACACCCTGGGTGGATGGGGAGTGTGCCAGGGCATGGCAGATCTGTTTGGCAACAGCTCGGGACCAGACGGGTTCATCTCAAACCTCTCATCACTTGGGATCTATCATGTACTTAGATATTGTCATTGATATATTTTGATGAATGGCAGTTGTCATGCACATGATAGCAAAGAACATGAATTAGATGCGTGATCATTTTCATGACTGTCTCTGCAATAAGAAAATACTATTAGCTTAGTTACTGCTTCTTTAATTGCCACTGGCTTACAGGTGAATGCTCAGTTGATTTACTGCTGAAATATCATACATAAGCATTTGAAAGCAGCAAAGGGTGTTTGTATCAGCTGAGCTGAGCAAGAAAAAATCTGTAACACATGTAAAAAAAAATAAAACAGGAAAAGATAAGTTTAAGGGGTTCTTCTGTTTTCTCAAAGCACTGATCACAGCGGTATTTACATAGAGGTTCTGTGCTTTCAGATGTTTCCAATGCAGTTTTACCAGCCTCTTGCAAATTAATTCTGTCCTTTTCCATCTACTTCTGTATGTAATCTATATATTCCTAGTATGAAGATGTTTATTTACTTTTTTAATTCATTTCTATCTAAACACTGTACAACAGTAGCTTGCACTGAAAATAAAGAATTGCAATACTGAAGATAAAAGTTCCTCCTGCTCTGTTCTAATTTGAAGAATAAAGGACTAGCTTTAATCAAATGGGTATCCTTTGGTGACCATAATAGCATAGCATTGGCTGAGTTATCTTCTGAGCATTGTAAATGTAAGACAGGAATTCAGTGGAGTGAACTGTCACCTGGGAATATATAAAGTGAGTATGTGGCAAAGGGATTCTTTTCCAGGGCTTCAGCTGTTCAGGAACTGTTGAGTCCTGTGGAATGGAGATCTAAGCATGTAAATGCTCAGAAACATTTACATTCTGTTAAAAAGAACTAAAATGTTTTTCAAGGGTAAGCTGAATTACTTTTTTTCCCTGACCTCTCTGGAAGAATGTAATGTAATAATAAAATGAGCTCTATAATAGTGACCATTAGGAAAGTACAGATCAAATGTTTAAGCTGTTTTTCTACTGTTTATAAATCTCTGGTCTTCTTTTTATTATCTGAATAATACCTCTGCAATCCTGCAACACAGAAACAAATCCCTGCCCATGGTAAGAAAGCTGAGACAATCTCATTCTTCTGAACATTTTTTAATTAGTTTGGATGGAGGGGAAAAAAAAAAGGCGATTCAGGCAAAACCAAGTTCTGATTATAACTTGTTGCTATATAATTTCTTTTGCCTGACTTAAACCAGAGCTTTATAAACAAGGTTATATTCATTACAAAATCTTCTTCTAATGCCCTTTTTGTGACTGTTTCAAAAGGATGTGAAATGAACCTAAAAAATTCACAGGGAGATATTTTATCATATTAGACCCCATTTTATCCCAGCTAACTTAAACATATGGTTATGAGCTACCAGAGATTGGAGTAGTCCTGTTCTCCTCTGCTTTGTGTCCTCCTTCCATTCTTGTCTTTAATCTGATTGCCAGATTGGTCATTTTATTTTCAAGCAATTATTTTATTTTTGTCTGTTGTACTTAAATCTACTTCTTTTTTAAATAGACTTTTCTATTAGTGTTCACAGTCCAGATTTTGTATTAAGTAACCCAAAAGCCTCACTTGTGCCCATAAATAATGCAAATTAAAAGAGAAGCCAAGTTTTAAGTCTGCTTCTTGACAGTTATTCACTAATATTGAAGCTAATCTAATTCATTACTCAGTTTCTTAAGAGAGTTGTAATGCGAGATATCTTGGTACAGCTCAAATGGAAAAGCAATATTTGATTTTCTGTTGTTGCTATTGCTGGATTTGTATGTAAAAAAAACCAAAACCCAAACAAACCAAAAACAAAAACAACAAAAAAGCTGTACTACAATTACTTAGACTATTAAGCCATGGCTAAGGGGTGATTGCAGATCCGTGGATTTACAGATAGCAATCCTTTCATCACTCAGTTGTGTGTTTTATGACCACAGGATTTGTACATTGTGATAGTTGCTATGGTATCCACACGTGTACCAGGAAGATTGTGGAGAAGTGTGATGTATGTTAACAACAAACTGAATTTAAAAAAAAAAAAGTGATCAGAGATGACTGGTAAATTTTTAGTTGTGTTCCTCAAAAATAGGAACCTCTTTCTTTTGGTGTAAAGCTAAAACTTGGAGTTCCCCCATCCCCTGCCAAGCAAGAGACAGATAATATTTTGGGTGTGGGTTCTGGGGTGGTACTGTTTAATGCAGCCTGATCTTTTCCTTGTTACCTGGTTCCAGAATGCTCTCACCTGATCTTTGAGTAGCAAATGCCACAGTCACTCAAGGTAGACTTTAACTGCATGCAGGGGAGATGAGGTTTGCTAATACCTATTCTAAGAACTGCAGCACAATATGTATTTTATTGGAGTGGCCACTAGCCCAGTAGTTACAGATCACACCTTTTTATTTCCATCTCAGCCCTCTGACTGAAATTGTCAGTAATTTGGTAAGAAATCAGCAGAAGTGAGGAGGGACAGGGAGAGCTGTACCATCTCCAGAAGTAACCCTTTCCTCTGGCTGAAGGCAAGGCAGCAGTAAGAGCCCTGAGCTCTGGGATGTTCTGTGCTGGAGGAAGCATGGCTGGGCCCGCTGGGCTTGTGGCAACCAGGAGAGATCAAACCCAGGTACATGGGACTGCACAGGGAGGTGCCAGAGCCACAGGGAAAGGAGAGCTACGTTCCTGTATTAAACAAGAGCTTTTCCTCTCTAAGATTAAATTCTCTTCCTTCCAATTAAGATGACCATGTAATTCCACCTAATTAGAGGGTTTTTTAGATCTTTTCTTCATTAGGGGCACTGTACATGCAAGATCAGCATCTTACCTTTGCCATGAACTCTTAATAGATTAATCATTTATATTGCATAGTTTAATTACTTCGGTTCAACACTTATTTACTTTTGACTTCTAATTGACTTTATGAATGCCATTATTTGTATTGTATGACTCCTTAAGGAGAAACTGATAATACTATTTTTTTTTTCAGTACAAGTAACAAAATGCCTACAGGAAACATTGTTCAAATAGAATATTATGTCGGTGAATATGTTTTCTAATAGATTCTAATTTGGAGAACTTAAGTACTCACAATTTCATCATTTCTCTGAATTGCTGATTCTATGTTNGAATTACTTTTTTTCCCTGACCTCTCTGGAAGAATGTAATGTAATAATAAAATGAGCTCTATAATAGTGACCATTAGGAAAGTACAGATCAAATGTTTAAGCTGTTTTTCTACTGTTTATAAATCTCTGGTCTTCTTTTTATTATCTGAATAATACCTCTGCAATCCTGCAACACAGAAACAAATCCCTGCCCATGGTAAGAAAGCTGAGACAATCTCATTCTTCTGAACATTTTTTAATTAGTTTGGATGGAGGGGAAAAAAAAAAGGCGATTCAGGCAAAACCAAGTTCTGATTATAACTTGTTGCTATATAATTTCTTTTGCCTGACTTAAACCAGAGCTTTATAAACAAGGTTATATTCATTACAAAATCTTCTTCTAATGCCCTTTTTGTGACTGTTTCAAAAGGATGTGAAATGAACCTAAAAAATTCACAGGGAGATATTTTATCATATTAGACCCCATTTTATCCCAGCTAACTTAAACATATGGTTATGAGCTACCAGAGATTGGAGTAGTCCTGTTCTCCTCTGCTTTGTGTCCTCCTTCCATTCTTGTCTTTAATCTGATTGCCAGATTGGTCATTTTATTTTCAAGCAATTATTTTATTTTTGTCTGTTGTACTTAAATCTACTTCTTTATTAAAAAAATGTTTCTATTAATGATTACAGTTTAGATTTTGGCAT
>VYZU01000110.1:1197-11859 GCA_013401355.1 Ceyx cyanopectus | reverse complement strand
ATGAATGCCATTATTTGTATTGTATGACTCCTTAAGGAGAAACTGATAATACTATTTTTTTTTTCAGTACAAGTAACAAAATGCCTACAGGAAACATTGTTCAAATAGAATATTATGTCGGTGAATATGTTTTCTAATAGATTCTAATTTGGAGAACTTAAGTACTCACAATTTCATCATTTCTCTGAATTGCTGATTCTATGTTCTATTTAGTAGTTTCCCCTGTTTGGTTTCATGCTACTTGGTCAGGATCTCAGCTTTCAGGAAAGTCTGCAAAGATTTTCTTGAAAAGAAGCTTCTGCTTGTGTGAGGTAAAAAGCTTCAAAATGTGAATTCTGATCTGAAGATGCAAAAATTCTGACAGCACATACAGGTCTATAAAATGTATAAATGAAGTGACATTTTGCTTGATCTTTGAATTTGACTTTCTGAAAATCATCTGGTTGCTTAGGTTTAAGAGAGATGACAATTCTTACGTGTCATTGGATGTCTTTGGTGCCAAAACATAGCAAATGTAGTGTAAAAATGCACTTTTCAGAGCAATGAGAGAGGAGCAGATGTCAGATCCTCTCTGCTAACCCAACATATCCTTCTCCAAGGACCTTGAGATATATGTTGCTAATTCTCTGTCTAGTATAACCCTGACCAGATGAGAAATGAAGGAATACCTGAAGTTTTTCTTCTCTTTCACTTCATCAGGCCTTGTTACCCATCAGGGGAGCCAAGGTTTGTCCTGTACCTAGCTTTTATAAGATTGCACAAAAAGATTTAAGCTCTATATAGTATCACCNCCAGATTGGTCATTTTATTTTCAAGCAATTATTTTATTTTTGTCTGTTGTACTTAAATCTACTTCTTTTTTAAATAGACTTTTCTATTAGTGTTCACAGTCCAGATTTTGTATTAAGTAACCCAAAAGCCTCACTTGTGCCCATAAATAATGCAAATTAAAAGAGAAGCCAAGTTTTAAGTCTGCTTCTTGACAGTTATTCACTAATATTGAAGCTAATCTAATTCATTACTCAGTTTCTTAAGAGAGTTGTAATGCGAGATATCTTGGTACAGCTCAAATGGAAAAGCAATATTTGATTTTCTGTTGTTGCTATTGCTGGATTTGTATGTAAAAAAAACCAAAACCCAAACAAACCAAAAACAAAAACAACAAAAAAGCTGTACTACAATTACTTAGACTATTAAGCCATGGCTAAGGGGTGATTGCAGATCCGTGGATTTACAGATAGCAATCCTTTCATCACTCAGTTGTGTGTTTTATGACCACAGGATTTGTACATTGTGATAGTTGCTATGGTATCCACACGTGTACCAGGAAGATTGTGGAGAAGTGTGATGTATGTTAACAACAAACTGAATTTTAAAAAAAAAAAGTTATCAGAGATGACTGGTAAATTTTTAGTTGTGTTCCTCAAAAATAGGAACCTCTTTCTTTTGGTGTAAAGCTAAAACTTGGAGTTCCCCCATCCCCTGCCAAGCAAGAGACAGATAATATTTTGGGTGTGGGTTCTGGGGTGGTACTGTTTAATGCAGCCTGATCTTTTCCTTGTTACCTGGTTCCAGAATGCTCTCACCTGATCTTTGAGTAGCAAATGCCACAGTCACTCAAGGTAGACTTTAACTGCATGCAGGGGAGATGAGGTTTGCTAATACCTATTCTAAGAACTGCAGCACAATATGTATTTTATTGGAGTGGCCACTAGCCCAGTAGTTACAGATCACACCTTTTTATTTCCATCTCAGCCCTCTGACTGAAATTGTCAGTAATTTGGTAAGAAATCAGCAGAAGTGAGGAGGGACAGGGAGAGCTGTACCATCTCCAGAAGTAACCCTTTCCTCTGGCTGAAGGCAAGGCAGCAGTAAGAGCCCTGAGCTCTGGGATGTTCTGTGCTGGAGGAAGCATGGCTGGGCCCACTGGGCTTGTGGCAACCAGGAGAGATCAAACNATGAATGCCATTATTTGTATTGTATGACTCCTTAAGGAGAAACTGATAATACTATTTTTTTTTTCAGTACAAGTAACAAAATGCCTACAGGAAACATTGTTCAAATAGAATATTATGTCGGTGAATATGTTTTCTAATAGATTCTAATTTGGAGAACTTAAGTACTCACAATTTCATCATTTCTCTGAATTGCTGATTCTATGTTCTATTTAGTAGTTTCCCCTGTTTGGTTTCATGCTACTTGGTCAGGATCTCAGCTTTCAGGAAAGTCTGCAAAGATTTTCTTGAAAAGAAGCTTCTGCTTGTGTGAGGTAAAAAGCTTCAAAATGTGAATTCTGATCTGAAGATGCAAAAATTCTGACAGCACATACAGGTCTATAAAATGTATAAATGAAGTGACATTTTGCTTGATCTTTGAATTTGACTTTCTGAAAATCATCTGGTTGCTTAGGTTTAAGAGAGATGACAATTCTTACGTGTCATTGGATGTCTTTGGTGCCAAAACATAGCAAATGTAGTGTAAAAATGCACTTTTCAGAGCAATGAGAGAGGAGCAGATGTCAGATCCTCTCTGCTAACCCAACATATCCTTCTCCAAGGACCTTGAGATATATGTTGCTAATTCTCTGTCTAGTATAACCCTGACCAGATGAGAAATGAAGGAATACCTGAAGTTTTTCTTCTCTTTCACTTCATCAGGCCTTGTTACCCATCAGGGGAGCCAAGGTTTGTCCTGTACCTAGCTTTTATAAGATTGCACAAAAAGATTTAAGCTCTATATAGTATCACCTGTCTGCCAGCTAGGGGAGGAAACCTGACATTTTTCATGCCTCTTACAATAATAATCTTTGTAGTCAACTGTACAAGTAACTTAAAATAGTGTTTTAATTATTCTTGCTGTAATTTGATTGTCTTTTACGTGGGATTTTGTTTTCCCTCTGGGTGACTACAGGTTTTTCAGTAGAATAGTGAAACAGCCTCTGGCCATAGCTAAAATATTCCCAGTATATTTTGCAAAACAGTTTATAGTCTCTGGATACATGGCATTCTAGTGATGGGAAGTTTATTATATTGACTCTATTACTAATACATCACTAATGAACTATTTATGTATATCCTTTTCTTTCTTTAGCTTGCTACCATTAGTTATAAAATGGAAAGTTTTTTTATTCAGTTTCTTTCTTGCTTAGAACNAAAAACAAAAACAACAAAAAAGCTGTACTACAATTACTTAGACTATTAAGCCATGGCTAAGGGGTGATTGCAGATCCGTGGATTTACAGATAGCAATCCTTTCATCACTCAGTTGTGTGTTTTATGACCACAGGATTTGTACATTGTGATAGTTGCTATGGTATCCACACGTGTACCAGGAAGATTGTGGAGAAGTGTGATGTATGTTAACAACAAACTGAATTTAAAAAAAAAAAAGTGATCAGAGATGACTGGTAAATTTTTAGTTGTGTTCCTCAAAAATAGGAACCTCTTTCTTTTGGTGTAAAGCTAAAACTTGGAGTTCCCCCATCCCCTGCCAAGCAAGAGACAGATAATATTTTGGGTGTGGGTTCTGGGGTGGTACTGTTTAATGCAGCCTGATCTTTTCCTTGTTACCTGGTTCCAGAATGCTCTCACCTGATCTTTGAGTAGCAAATGCCACAGTCACTCAAGGTAGACTTTAACTGCATGCAGGGGAGATGAGGTTTGCTAATACCTATTCTAAGAACTGCAGCACAATATGTATTTTATTGGAGTGGCCACTAGCCCAGTAGTTACAGATCACACCTTTTTATTTCCATCTCAGCCCTCTGACTGAAATTGTCAGTAATTTGGTAAGAAATCAGCAGAAGTGAGGAGGGACAGGGAGAGCTGTACCATCTCCAGAAGTAACCCTTTCCTCTGGCTGAAGGCAAGGCAGCAGTAAGAGCCCTGAGCTCTGGGATGTTCTGTGCTGGAGGAAGCATGGCTGGGCCCGCTGGGCTTGTGGCAACCAGGAGAGATCAAACCCAGGTACATGGGACTGCACAGGGAGGTGCCAGAGCCACAGGGAAAGGAGAGCTACGTTCCTGTANTCCTACTTGCAGAGAGAAAGCAGTAGTAGAGTTGGGAACTTAAAGCAGAATCAGATCTGTTGTCTTCAAACAGAAGAATAAAGTACTCTGCTTGAGTAGCAACCTAGCATCTGAAAATTTGATTTCTCTCTATTTCAAAAGGTTTTAAAAAATAATCTCTAGTATTTAGTATCCTCCTATTATAAACCTAAACCTCTCATATGGGGAGTTCTACACTGTCACTAGTTTAGATTTCTTCAGGTGAGCACAGGTGCTACCCTACAGCCTGAAAAAGAAGCAAAGGCTTTGTCAGAAAAAAGAGAANATTAAACAAGAGCTTTTCCTCTCTAAGATTAAATTCTCTTCCTTCCAATTAAGATGACCATGTAATTCCACCTAATTAGAGGGTTTTTTAGATCTTTTCTTCATTAGGGGCACTGTACATGCAAGATCAGCATCTTACCTTTGCCATGAACTCTTAATAGATTAATCATTTATATTGCATAGTTTAATTACTTCGGTTCAACACTTATTTACTTTTGACTTCTAATTGACTTTATGAATGCCATTATTTGTATTGTATGACTCCTTAAGGAGAAACTGATAATACTATTTTTTTTTTCAGTACAANGAAGCACATACATTTCCCCAGATTTGTAATGAAATATGCTGTTCAGTAGTCCAAACCAAAAACTAATGGGGAAAAAAAGTCTGTAATGGAAAGAGCAGCTGGTGTTTTCTGCAGAATAGAGATTCTAAGATTTTTAATTAGAGGAAAAAAATGTTTCAACCTTGTAATTGGCTTCTTTGTCCCCTTTGGTCAAGTTGTAGACCTGGCATTCGGGCTTTCCAGGGCTTTTAGGTTGTTCTTCAGTGGGTTTTGAGCTCTTTGAAAGTATTGCTTGCTGAGTCGAATTTGAAAGCTGTGGGATCTCCTCACAGGCTAGTTCTGGACTGAAAGGGCTGGAAAACTCTTTAGCTTTGGCTTCAGTACAGTTTGACTCACAGGATGGATGTTCCTGTGTAATTTGGAACAGTTTTCTAAAATAAAATTACAAATGTTTATGAGAACTGAAATTTTCCCTTGAAAGCCCCAACACTTGTAGAATACACAGTTTCTACAAAAGTCACTGATGAAAGAGGGAGTTCCAGAGCAGAACCATCAGTCAGTTTGCTGTAGATGATTAAACATTATTGAAGACACAAGAGATGTAAGCATAGAAGACTAACTTCTGAAATTGAATATAGCAGGGTATTTTTCATATAGGGAAGAATTTGATTACCTAGAAATGTGATTAGACACATATTTATCTAAATTTAATTTTTAGCAAGACACTGAGATAACTGCCATTGCTTTTATGTTTTCTCTCTAGCGTGAGTAAAATCACAGTATAACAGGAATAACTTCACCATCATGAACACACATACTGGTGCGTTTCTCAACAAGTTGTTTAAACACATTGTTTGGGTTGCACTTTCCTTGTTATTTTTTCTGCATAGGTGATCGTCTGTCCCAATCCTATTTTCATTTATGTTTTTAGAGAAGCCATCTGTTGAGGGCTTCATTTCTCTTGTTCCGGCAGCACACACACAGACGTTACAGCTGTCTCCTGTGCCTGGCCTCAGACTCTCAGCATATGCAGTAGCTGACCCCTACACCCCCCATATCCCTCACCTGGAGCTCTTGGACCTGTGAGCCCTTGATATTCACAGTCCCACTCCAGCTGCTGGCACTTAGACCTCATCCTGTGCTTGTAGGCTAGTCCAGCTCAGGGTGCCCTGCTCCCAGAGCTTGCACAGTGAGAGCTAAGAGCACACCACAAAGAGATAGGATTTCATGAGATAGGATGGGCCATGGTACAGTGCAGGGCTGAGTCAGGCCAGCATGCTGACTAGTCTTTACCTGTGGCTAGCCTCTTTCTCCTTTTCTGTTTTCCCACTTTTATCCCTCACAGATCTATCTTGACCCCTCTCTTTCCACGTCTCTGGTCATGGAGACATGAAAAAGTAAGTTTTGCACAGTACCACATATTCTCTGTGCTTCATCCCCAAATTCTCTTTCTTGTAACCCTCTGGCCCCATGGTCTTCACCAGGGACAGCCATCTCATTATTTTGCTGGGAGTAGCCAGGTCAGTGCTCTCTGGTTTTGTTTGTTAGATTACTGGGGTTCCTACATCCATCATTAACCATTTGTGTTTATGGTCATCAGCCATTTGTCAGATAACCTAGCATTTGTTATCAGAAAATTTCACCATTAATTAAGTTAGTCTGGAGGCCACATCAACAAATTACCTCGGGTATCCAAAGCAGACTTGGGTTCCTCATTCAAAACTGTGATTCTTGCTACCTCTTTTTGATGTCTGTGGGAATTTTCTTGCTCTCTGGTGTGCAGGAAGATTATAGTCCTAAGGTTTCACAAATTAAAATTATTTCCATTCTTACCTTGGAAAAGCTTGAAAATGTAGCCCACGCTCAGGTTCCCCAAGGCTTGTTTTCACCCCTGCTAGCCATTTGGCTATTAATCATCTTAATCAGCATGTGCTTGCTGATTTCACTGACATTTGATGTGGCACTCTGGTTATTTTGGATCCCATGGGAGATGTGTAGTCCTCTGCATGGGCAGCTGTTGAGAGCTCAGGGAATACCAGCTTCAAATGGTTCAGAGCTTTTCAGTAATGTCACAATAATGCCACTGCAGCCATACCCTGGAAGCCATTCTGTTGTATTCAGCGTCTCATGTGCAAAACACATCCCTTCAATCTGTCACTCTTGATCTTTGGGTTAATAACTTCCCCTTGTTTTAATAAAGGTGATTCTGTCTGAGTTTGCCTTGAGTTGCTGACCACCCAAAGTTTAAAGTTTTAGGCTCAGCTTTGAAGAAACTTGAGGAAGTGCAAAGTTACTGCTGTTGCTGTGAGCTCAGACTGTCTAGATGCCTTGATAAACTGGTAAGGAAATGAATATACAAGGGTAGAAGGGATTACAGATAGAGATAGAAGGATTAGGCTGTGAACTAGCAGTAAGACTTACTGTAAAAATGTTGCTTCAGGCTTTTGTTTATTATTTGGAGAAATTCTATTTAAATGCAGATTAGATTTTCTACCTAGAAGTACAACTTATTCTTTGTTGGAACTCTACAAAGGAGAACGAATACAGAATGTTCTTGTTTCATTCTGCATGAACTTTGACAGTCACGTTGCTTATCCTGTTATCTGGATTAGATATGCAAGCTGTGGATATAGGAGTTTTAACAGTTTGTTTAGAGACCCTGGTTTAATTAATCAGTGTACGATTACCAAATTGCCTTGGGATGCAAAACTGTGTCTGAGACGTTGTAATTGGCTACTGACTAAACAGAAGGGCCCAGCTCCACATGGGGTATTTGGGAGGGAGGGATGGAGGGAGTCAGGGCAAAAAAAAAAAAGGAAGAAGAAGAAACAAGCAATTAGACAAATACTGAATCTTTTCTATAATGAAGTGTTATCATTCTGGTTTCATTCATTTCATCTTAAAGTAATATTTCATCTTCCTTAGAAATAAAAATGAAATTAAAATAATTCTTTATCAATTCTGTTGGGTTTATGAAGAGTAGTCTGGAAAGACTTCACTTTAAAGAGACCTCCAAATACTCAAATTTTTTTCTCTTGCATACTTACTGTAACAGTATCAGTTAAAAATTAGCTAAGGGAAATATCCTATTTACTTGCCANATTGTTTGGATGTTTTTTTTCTTTCCTGCTTACCAAAGGAGCTTATCAAGTCCTTTTACAGAATCCTTAATATTGTTTTTCTTCCCTGAATGTGAATAAATGCTACAGACAGTCTGGAGAAGAACTGATTCCAAAGTTATTTTAACTCTATGTTTTAACTATATTTTTAACTATTCTATGAACTATATTTTAACTATTCTATATTGTTAGGTCCTGTAAACAAGATGATCACCATACCTGCAGACTATATTGGTTGAGAGGCAGGCAAATCTCCTTGGCCCTTTAAAGAACAAGTTTAGAACAACATGTAATAATGCAGGGGAGTTATAGGTCAGATTTGTTGGACTGTTGAATGAGAAAATATTTTAAAGGATGATGTGCTGATGGTCTGTCAATATTAGCACTAAAGTGGGAATCAGGTAGACAAAATTCAGCAGGCATTTATCTAATTAGAAGTGACCTTTATTAAAGCAGAGCTGTCTGAATTAAATTAGTTATTGCTCATCTGGTACTAGCTTTCTTTATATCTGAGAATTTGGTAAATCTCATCTAGAATGCTAATTCTATCCTTCCATCTTTTCCTCTGAGGCATTTTTCATTTAATAATTACTTTCTTCATTGTTTTTAATTTTAGGCTGGAGCCCTCATTTATTTTTTTTCAGGTTATCTTTTAAATTCTGCACTGAAATATGTAAATCCTACTTGCAGAGAGAAAGCAGTTTGAGAGTTGTGAGGTAAAATGGACTTTTAAAAACCCTCCTTTTTCTAATAGGTGCAGCAGCTGCTGGATTCCTATTCCACAGCAACCTGGGGCTGTTGCTTGGAGTCAGTTATTTCTTTCCACTAGGAAACTGAATGAGTTTGTCCTGAACTGTGAGTCAGGAGGATGCAACCACACTTGACATTGCTCATGGACTGTAGCAGTGGCTTGGAAGCCTCTGGGAAATGGATGGCTGTCAAGTCTTAATGTCTCATGGACCATCTTGAAGTCTTCTCAAATTTTGAAGAGAAAATTCTGTTAAACTATCCACTGCAGACAGTCTCATCCACCCCTCACCACTCATTGGAGAAATGCAGTCTGGGAACCACTAGCAGTGTCATCTTTGTCTTGGGTGAACTACTAAACAAAGACCCTCTGGCTTGGCTTTCTTCTTCCACAGGATTTGGTTTTGCTCTGCTTAGGGCTTAGAGATTCAACAGGTNAAAAAAAAGGAAGAAGAAGAAACAAGCAATTAGACAAATACTGAATCTTTTCTATAATGAAGTGTTATCATTCTGGTTTCATTCATTTCATCTTAAAGTAATATTTCATCTTCCTTAGAAATAAAAATGAAATTAAAATAATTCTTTATCAATTCTGTTGGGTTTATGAAGAGTAGTCTGGAAAGACTTCACTTTAAAGAGACCTCCAAATACTCAAATTTTTTTCTCTTGCATACTTACTGTAACAGTATCAGTTAAAAATTAGCTAAGGGAAATATCCTATTTACTTGCCATGTGTTTACTTTTATTGCTTTATTCAGTCTTGCATCTTGTCACCCCCATCTCTAATGATCCTTACTGATCTTCTCTAAAATATGGTAACATGATGTACATACCTAAACCAGCTTTTTGTTAATCATCTCAGCTGTCTGTACTGGAAAAACAAAACAAGCAAACAAAAAACCCAAACAAGCAAAAAAACCCCAACAAAAACCAACAAATAGAAAACATTGATTTCAAGGGAGTTTTTTTTTCCATTTCACCTTTTTCTTCTTTCCCAACATAATTTGTGAGTTATCCAACATGTTTTGTGACAGAAGTTCCATACAATGATTGGCATGAACTGTCACTGGAATTCATGTAGAGAAACATTTGAAATCAAATATGTTTTAGGATCTGAGATTCTGACCCTATTTTAGAAAAGTGAAAGAGTAATTTGAATTCTTTGGATGTAAAGATTACTTTTGGGTTTTTTTGTCTAATATGTGGCAGGAAGGCCACATTTTACTGACTGAAAATCAAGTATGTTCTCTAAGATGATCTAGTTCACTAGCCATTTAGCATGATCACTCATTTTTTATTGATCATTTAGCATGGAAGTAACATGCTAATGTAATAGATTTAATGGAAATAGGGTACCATTTAGCAAGGTAATGTTTTAGTACTATCATGTTCATAAAGGCTTGTCTGTTGAGAATATAATGAAGATTCTTCAGTGTATTACTTGGCTTTGTTATGAAGTAGAAGAAATAAAAAGATCAAGCTTTTGCTTAAAGGAGGTTGATGAAACTTTTTGCCTCATACTAGATGCATTTTAGGCACCCTGTGGTTTTTTCTTCCTTTATTTCTTTTTGATGGACAAGCTAAAGCAGTAACTAATATAAAAGAAGATGATTCTTCAGGAGATGAAGAACCCTAGGCCAATAATTTACAGAAAGTAACATATTCCTAAGAGCTCACACAATTCCATTCAAGGTTTCATGGCCATTTTAAAATCTGAATTTAAGCAACAGTTTTCTGTGCCTCCTCTTCAGCAAGCCAAATGTTTCCCTTCATCCATTTTTGGTAACATGATGAGCTGTGCATAAAATAAGTCAGAAAAACTGGATCTGTAAAGAACAACACATGACTGAGTGACAGAAAATGGAATTTATTACAGAGAATGTAATGAATCACATGGTTTTTGAGTATGTCAGATTCTGATATCATACAAGGTCAATGGACAGACTGAAAGGCAGTTATTAGAACTTTTCTTTTAATATATCTTTTTACTGTTGCTTGTGCTCTTAATATTTATATTCCTTTTTTAAGAGGATTCTTAAAAAAGGAATATAAATTCTATATTCTATTCTTTCACATTCTATTCTTTCACTGGAATACAGCAGCTGTTACCTTTTTTTTTAATATATACTTGAAACTGTGGGCAACTTTTAGCTTTTAATTTTAACTTTTTTTTTTTTTTT
>VYZU01000108.1:0-16097 GCA_013401355.1 Ceyx cyanopectus | reverse complement strand
TGTGTTATGCTGCTTTTATTTATTTATTTTCATTCAAGATTACACTGGTATCACATGGCTTTTTTTTTCAATGTCAGGGTCAGACCTGTTTCTTCTTTGTGTAAAATGATTCATGTACTACATATTAAAGGTAGACACAGAGGAAACCCAGGAAATTCTTGTAAAGCAGAGAGAGTACTAAATGTAGTGTATTATTTTTCTACAAAAGCTTCCTGTTCTACTTTTATATTCCTGATGTGCAATAGCAGTATTTTGCACTACTGGTTAATGTGAGATATGGCTCTGAATGGTTCAATGTTCAAGTTTGGAAAACATAATTGAGTATAAGTGAAAAACATTATATCAAGCAAAGATAACATTAATGTAAAATTCAGGAGCAAAAAGTTATAATATTTTAAACCAATCTCATGCACATCAGTACACTTAACCCTTTGTATCCTCACCTATGCTGATGGGGTAAAAGGAACAATTACTTTAGAGACCCACAGTCTTAGCAGAGTCATGTGATTTCCTCCAGTTCTTCTGTGTGGATTGTCCTGAAGACGCTTGATAATAAAAACCTCCAACATTGATCTTTCCCAACTGTTTAAATTAAAAAGAGTGTTTAAGAATGGACTTTTCGGAAACACTACACTGTGGAGATAATGTCCTTTGAGAATTAATAACCATGTGCTCTTGGCTGACTCGGAAGGTTTTCTCACTTCTCCTTGAAGTAGAAAACACAAGCCAGGTAAGAAGCTGGCTCTTGGAGCTGTTTGCACACCCTGTTAACATTCTCTTTGTATCTGGCTGTTTGTGTGGCCTCCACTTGAGATCTGGTGAGGGAGTTTTCTTTCTTTGGTCCTTTATTTTCTTTTAATCAGTATCCTTGTTCAGTGCTTCTCTTGTGTGGTGAAATCAACATGCTAATACTGTAATTGATACATTATTATATAGATAAGAACTGGAGTTGCTGTCTGGAGGCACAAGCAAATGTCCGAGACAAAGCCCATAGGAGGATGTTGGTGTATTGAGAGAACTTCCATTTGTATCTGTTGCGGGATTACGTATGCCCCATGAAAGTGTGTGGCTGGCAGGTCAGTAGTAGTATCATATGGAAGTGATCCAAGTTACAGGTTCTTACAGATGATACAGAAAAGATGTTTAAGAAGTCTGGAGAATGAAATGTTGTCTGATGGCTATGAGCATCAGTTCTTGAAAGAAGAAGAAGTAAAGGTCACCAAAATAAATGAGAGAGCTGATAGCATGTAATACTTTATAGATTATTGTATGCTAAAGCTAGATGGGACCATTTTGATCACCCAGTTTACCAACACATTGTTAGTTAGACAAATTAATTTCTTTTTCACCCTTTTTGTTTTGTTTTGTTTTGTTTTTCCCCAAATTCAGTATTGAATTACAGACCAAAATAATCACAGGTAAATTGTAATGTCATCAACACATCACATGGACATACCACTTACTACCTTTATCTGTACTGAAGGAGTCACACAGACTAGGCAAGCAGAAAAAAAAAAAAAAAAGCCTACTGGATTTGTTGTTGGTCTTTAGAGAAATACCATAATCAGCATGATTTGCATCCATTTGTCACAGTTATGCAGCTCCCAGAGCCCACTAAGGTTTGTTTTGGCTTGTTGATACTGTTGTCTTGCCTGTGCAGAGGGTCAGTGTGGCACAAGCTTAGTAGCAAGACTTATGCATGGCAAGGGATGTAAGGGCTTACTGGTGCCTTATTCAAGTTCCCTTGGAAAATACTTTCAGGTGGCACAAATGGTGGGATTTTTTTTATCCCGTCTTCTAATCACAGAATCACAGGATTAATTTTTAAGAATTTCTAAGAAATAACATCTCCCCATAGCAGGAAGTATGTCTTGAAGCAATAGTAATATGAGCTTGGTAAATATCTTCAAAGACCATTATGTATGATTTTGCTAACAAATGTATGCTAGTCCCTGTTACTTGTATTGATAGACTCATCTACCTACAAATGCAACTTAATGGTCATGTATGTTAAACATAATTCACTTTTTATGACCCACAAAGGATGTGAATTAATTTATGCTTTCACCTGAAAGGTTTGGGCTGTTAGCTTAAGATACCAAGAGACAGAAATTTAGCTTTGGAAGTCCCCGGTTTCATCTGCTTTGTGTGTCGGAGGCAATGGCAGCCTGAAAACAACCATAATGATGAATGAGATTTAATGCAGAAGAATATTTGTAGAATACAAAAGCCTGAATAAAAGAATACAGGAAGTGCTCCTATAGCTATCTTTGATGATCTGTTGTGCTGTTCTGAATAGCAAATGTATATGGAAAGAGTAAAAAAAAAGGACAAACTTTTATTTCCTTATACTGGAAATAATTTAAACAGGGAAACAGTAACACAAGACCTCAGCAATTAATATTTCAGCATGATAACTGTACTTGCAGCGTTCTGTTTACTACCACTGCACCCATTAAATGGTTTGATTAAATGATTTATTATACAGTTATTATTAAAATCAGCTGGAAAATGACAGGGTGTTTTTTGATAACTAACTTAGAAAAAGAACAAGCATGGTTAATGCAAAAGCATGTGTGCAGTGAATATTGGTGAGGTTTGGTAAGGCCCTGGTATGATCTGATTTGGAGCCCAGGCAGGAGACAGGTCTGCCCTGGTTCTTGCAGACCTTTGCAGATTCAGAAACAACAGATTGACTACAGTAGAGAGTTTAATGAGCTTGAGATTTTGAGCCTGAAGTTTCTGTTTGCCCTTTTTTACCTTCAGTTGGGTGGGAGAAGGAGTTCAGTGTACAGCAGCAGCTGTGCATTATTCAATGTGAGGAAAGGAGGTTTCTGAGAGCAGTGGAAGGACAGACATCCAGCACTGCTCACTGCATGGGGAATTACCTGCTTCTGAAAACACAGCAGGAAGGTGTGACTAGTGCTTGTGAATTAGGGATTATAGCTGGTGTGAGCTGATGTGACTTTGAAAAACTTTAAGGTAGACTTGTGGTCATGCTAAGTTGAAAACTTTATATAGAGGAGAAAGTAATGACTAGTCCATGGGTCCATTAGAGTACAGCAGGAGTTAATAGACAAGGAAGAGCATAATACTATAAATACTGTTCAAAGAGAGAGGGAAAATTCTGTTTGCTACTATCAGCCTTCATAATTTCCCTGTCTTTTACTGTTACCTGCTCCATCTTTTCATGACAAAATGGGAAAAGTCAGCAAGAAGCACTACCAGTGAAAACAGGGGACACGATGCTTTCATGCTGGAGAAGTGATGCTGTACTGGAGGCATCAGCTAGCATCCCAGGGGCTGAGTCATCCATCCCTTTCCTGCCCTACACCTAGGGGCCGGCTGCTGCAGCTTCTGGCCTTGTCACGCGTTATTAGCTCCTGTACCATACTACAAATAGCCATCAGCTTTACTGCAGGAAAATGAAGTAAAGGGACAGAACATAAAGAACTTCTTTGATGGTTATGAACAGAAAATAAATTACAACCTTATGTGACCTCACACAACATCAGAAAAATTGTGCCTGTTTCCATCTCTGTCTTATTCCCCTCTCCGCCTCCCTTAGACTCCATCGTGGTCAATACTTCAATATTTTAAAGGAGTGAATGGGAGGAGGGAGTGGTGGTGGTGTACCACAAAAGACAGTTCATACAGATGAATTGGATTTCTTTCCTCCATTCTTTTCTCAGTCTCTGACAGATGTTGAAGGCCTCCTGTATTTTTATTTCCCGATGAAAGCCCCAGAAAGCCCATTATCCTTTCAGTTACTGTTTATGTTGGGAATTTTGCACTTCAGTACAGCTGGCAGGCACCGAGCTTCACACCTTAATCAAATTTTCTTTGTCAGCCTTTCACATACTATGATAAATGGGACCCTGGCAGAAAATCCTCTGAGTAATTAACAATAATAGGATAATAATAATTATTGTAGTTCCTTACACTTACATAATATCTGTAAGATTAAAATGAGATTCAGCATAATGTTATGTCTTTTACAAGGTGTGAATATCCCCTTCCAGTGGCATCACCTTGTAAAACTGCATTCCATGACCTCAGCTTCTTGCTCCCTTTTCTTTGGTGTGGTCAAGCAAGGCTGTACTACCACCTTCCTATTTGTGTCAGTGAGCAATTGACTGTACAAATTCAGTTTTGAAAGAGAATATGTGAATGTGAGGAATCAGCATCATTAAGAAGACATTTTTTCCTTATGTGGCTATAGAAGGCAGGAGAGCCTTAACAGGTACTGTCTCTGCAGTTCAGAGGGACCATACTTATATGAGACATTTTTCTTTCTTGATTGCACATAATGTAGATCTTAGGAGCAGTGGTGAAAGGTAAATATGAGCAACCAAAATTGTAACACACAGGTGTAGCTTTAACCCTGGTGGTTTCTTAAGATGTGCATTAAGATAAAGTGGCTGTCTTCTTGTCTGGTCCTGTCTGTGAAAGTGTTGCATGCAAACTGTTGGAATATTGGTACAGTAAATTAGCAGTTTCTGTCTACTGAAATAACATCCTTTGGGGCCTTTTCCAGGCCCTAAAAAGTGCTCCATACTTAATTAAAATTATGAAGTTAAACGTCAGTGTTTAAAAATGTTGTACCTATTGTTAGTGTTGTGAACAATAAGTTCTTAAGGATGTATGTGACCATAAAAAGCTAGTGCCATAGCTTTTCCACTAAGACAAAAATAGCAAAGTGATTTAAAAACCAAGATTTATTTTTTTTTTTATGCAGCCCGTAACTTTCCACTTTAAGAATATAGAACAACTCCAGATTTTAGAAAGATTGTACCCCTTTTTCTCACCTCTCTCAGTAGGTGAAACACGGAAGAAAGCATCCAAAGCCTGTCTGATAACAGGAACACAGCAGATTACCTTCCTGCATCTTTGGAATGGTTGACTGAAAAGCTGTGTTTCTCACCTCAATTAATGTGTCTATCACAGATTCACAGATTCACAGATTCACAGATTCACAGATTCACAGATATTAGGGGTTGGAAGGGACCTAGAAGATCATCTAATCCAATCCCCCTGCCTGAGCAGGATCACCTAGACCAAATCACCCAGGAACAGATCCAGGTGGGTCTTAAGTGTCTCCAGAGATGGAGACTCCACAACCTCCCTGGGAAGCCCTTTTCAGAGCTCTGTCACCCTTATTGAGAAAAAGTTCTTCCTTGTGTTGACCTTAAACCTCTTGTGCTCCAACTTGCACCCATTGCCTCTCGTCCTGTCATTGGATGACATGGAGAAAAGTCTGGCTCCATCCTCTCTACACTCACCCTTAACATATTGATAGACATTAATGAGGTCCCCCCTCAGTCTCCTCCAGGCTAAAGAACCCCAGCTCTCTCAGCCTCTCCTCATACGGTAGATGCTCCATTCCCCTAATCATCTTTGTGGCCCTGCGTTGGACTCTCTCTAGTAAATCTCTATCTTTTCTGAACTGGGGAGACCAAAACTGGACACAGGACTCGAAGTGGGGTCTCACCAGTGCAGAGTAGAGGGGGAGGAGAACCTCTCTTGACCTGCTGGCCACACTCATCCTAATGCATCCCAGGATGCCATTGGCTTTCTTGACTAATGCAAGGGTGCCTTGTTGGCTCATGGCCATCCCCCTGTCCACCAGGACCCCCAAGTCTCTTTCTCCAGAGCTGCTCTCTAATACATCAGCCCCCAGCCTGTACTGATCCATGGGGTTGTTCTGCCCCAGATGCAGCACCTTACACTTGCTCTTATTAAATTGCATTAGATTTCTCTCTGCCCAGCTCTCCAGTCTGTCCAGGTCTCTCTGGATGGCAGCACAGCCTGCTGCTGTGTCAGCCACTCCTCCCAGTTTGGTGTCATCAGCAAACTTGCTGAGGGTGCTCTCTACCCCCTCATCCAGGTGATTGATGAATATATTGAATAATAGTGGACCCAGTACTGACCCTTGGGGGACTCCACTAGTCGCAGGCCTCCAGCCAGACTCTGCTCCACTCACCATAACTCTCTGAGATCTGTTCTTTAACCACTTCCCAATCCACCTTATTGCACCGTAACTAAACCCACACTTCTCAAGTTTCGCTGTGAGGATCCCATGGGATACTGTATCCAAAGCCTTGCTGAAGTCAAGGTATATCACATCCACTGCCCTTCCCTCATCTAACCATCTACTGATATCTTCATAAAAGGCTATCCTGATGCTTGACTTTAGAAGAGCAAATAATGGCTCAGAAGTCATAAGATTGAGGATGTACCACAGTTCTGGCTCCCTGTACAGCCAGTTGTAACCCACAGTAGACCTCCACAGAGGGCAGTCTGGGTGTGGCCATTCCTAGTATCGCACTGGGTGTAATGCGTTAATCTGCAATCAGACATTCGTCCATGTATGAGAAGGCCGATGTCAGAGGTTATACTGTAATACTTTTTACTCTCTTCTTTTATGATCTTGATAAAACACAAGATGTTTTTATCCCTGATGTTTGCTTGCATCTAATGCCCTGGATGTTGTAACACCTGACAGTGGTCCCAAAGGATTGTAGCAGAAGTTTGCTAAATATCTCATGTTTCTGCCGCTCTGTTGTCTACCCTGGTAACTCCATCTCTGTTTGGCTGTGCCAAGGAGATGAGGAGAGCAGGAATGATGACTGGCAACCCTGGCCTTCCTGGGGCCTTTTTCACTAGCATCTTCACCCCACCCAGGAAGAGCACTGATCTCTGCTTCATTTTGCCAAATAAGCAAAACTACACAGGGCGCAAAACAAAGATAGGACTTGCATTTTTCTCCTTCCAGACCTCCTGTAAATATTTATGACATTTTAGGATAGTTACTTGCATCTCAAATTATGCACTTGGCTGACAGGGCTTGTCACCAAGAAAAGAAGCTTAGGAAGATAGGGACAGGTCACTGAGGCTATGCCACAGCATTTTGGGATGGTATCTTAGGTTGAGCTTCAGAGGAAGACACATGTGAAAACACCTTACTTGGCTTCTTTCATATGTATGTAGAAAAAGCTTTACAAAACACTTAAATACCTTTAAAATTCTGTAATTTGGCTTTATGTTGACAGCTGTAAACATTTAGGAGATGCTTTTCAGGAAGAGACTAAGGGAAATGCATTGCACATCCTGACAGGGAAATCCCAATACTCCATTGGAAGCATGAATGGGTGTTCATTTACTTGGCGAAGCTGTTGTTCATTTCTGGTTTAAACTGTTGCCCAGAAGTCTGTGTAAATGTGTATATCTAACAGGGAGCTGTCCTTCTCTACATGCATCTGTACTTCTTTCATCTGATTCAGTGATGAATTCTAGTAATTCAGATTCTAGTAATACTAGATCTAGCACTCAGACAGGTATTTGATTTATGATAGTCCTTGAAGGACTTTCACTTACTATTATCCATATAGGTAGATTTAAAAATGTATGACAAATAATAACCCCATTATAATATTCATCCTATTGTGTATTTAGAGTACTGAGTGTGAGAACGAAAAAAAGAGCAGCTGGAAGTTCCTGGGGCAAAGCTTTGTTTCAGTGCTCTGCTATCCCTCAAAGGGCATGGAAGCCAGAGACATTTCAGAGAGTTTAGACAATTTCCAGAATTTGCAGAGATATAAAAAGAAAGTGAAATTTGACCCAGGGCAGTAACTGGTATATTTAACTGTATTTTAGGTGCTCTACTTATCTCTTTCCATTTAAATACTGTTTGACGATGTGCACATGCACTTTAGAAGTGCTTAATGAGTAGTCTCTGTCTCACTTCACATCATCACAGGATGATAATGAAGAGAAACATCCTGTTTAATCAGAATAGATATCAGAGATGATTTATATCTGTATATATATGTATATATTGGGTCACACCTGCCAGCTGTGTGTTCCATGTTCCTATTAACATGTATTGGTACCTGGCAATGGGGAGAAGGATGTGAAGCACAGTGGGCAGGAAGATGGAGTATTTCCTGAGAGGTAGTGAGAAATGAAAGACAGGTTTCTTCTGCACGTCTCTTTAGGGAAAGCTTTTCCTCTGGATGAGGTCATGTTTTCACTGAAACAAGGTGAAAGTTAGGTAGTCTTACCTGAAGGACTAAGAAATTAACTTCAGTGTAAACCTATGACACCAAAGACCTTTCTGTTAAGAGAAAATGCTGTCATAGTCAATGGCTTTTGTTTTAATCTTTGACTAAGGTTATCTTTAGTCAAAAAGACAAATTGTGAAGAAAAACCCTTCTGTACTGGGGGCAGTAAATGTCTTTAAATTATTGTCCTCCTAACATTCATGTACATGTAAGAAGATGGTTGGTGTGAGCAAGATGAAGAGCTTTCAGATATGCTTGGGATGATGGCTTTGCTTTATTACTGGGTTACTGTGGGTTTTTTGTTTTGGGTTTTTGTGGATTTTGTTTGTTTCTTTTTGTGTTTTATTGTTTTGGTTTTGGTTTGGTTTTGTTGTTGTTGCTTTGGTTGTATCACATGTTCAGAACCAAGGACCAAGAATCTCCCATGTAAATCTTACAAAGCCTAAAAAAAAAAAAAGACAAAAACTCCACAACATGGGCAAAGCCGGTACTTTCCAGTTCAGTGAGCCACAACAGGGCAGATGTTATGTTGAATTAATGCTGTTTCATGGGTCATTGACAACCTACAGAGGAGCTGCTGCCATGCTGCTACCCTGAGACATGGCAGTGCTCTTGTACAGGCTTTGTGACACCCCTCAACACAGGGTGATTATGTCACTACTGCTATCCCAGCCCAACTCAGTCCTAGTGCTGGGATAGCATCCCTGAAGACATTCAAAGTGGGGCTTGACAAGGCTCTGAACAACCTGCTCAAGCTGAAGATGTCCCTTCTCTCAGCAGGGGAGGTTAGACTAGATGACCTCTAGAGGTCCCTTTCAACCCAGACATTTCTGTGATTTCTGTGATTCTATGACTTCCACATAGTTGTGTAATGGACAGGGCTGGTTTTAGGATGGGGATAGTGCTAAGTGGGTAGGACTGTACTAAAGCCACGGAGGCTTCATCTATTCAAGAATATTGGAGCAAACTTGCATTAAACTCCAGACCTTGCTGGTTGCTGCCCATGCTGAGCAGTGTCCACCTCTTTGTCTGGAAGCCAGGAGCTGGAGTCTGGACATGCAGCTGTCTGGTGCCTGCCCACCTGTATCCTTGAACGGGAAGGGGCCATGCAGCAGAGCTGGAGAGGGTATCAGCTGTTCTTCCACCAAAGTAGGAGCCTATAAACATTTATTGTCCTCAGGCTTACTACAGTTAATATTGTCATTAAAACCCCAATTGCAACAACTAAGGTGAATATTAGTGGCTCAAAAAGTAGGTGATTTCAGATGGAAACTTTTAGACCTGTTAATAAGCATATTAGCTAATGCTTGTCTGTATGCTTTGAAATTATGTAGGGTATTTTTCATACTCTTTAGGGTTAATAGACTGTGGTTGTGTCATAAGAGCATGTCTGCTAAGTGTTTCAAGCAAGACTTTTTGAAATGCTGCTGGGAGACCTGGAGAGCTGCATATCTATGAATATCTTGCTTTTAATGCAGTGACAGCTTTGTATCACATGTCGTGCCACTTCATAGTCAGGATTGTAAATACCAGTTTTTAATTATTAAGTATATTTATAATTCATTAATAGAAGGTAGACAAATAGTCTGGGATGGCTGTGCAGTGCAAGAAAGATAGGTGGAAGATGATGTGTAGAATAGATGGAGTGGAACGTGTGGAATCCTTCTGTCCTCCATTTTGTCTTGCTGCAGCTGTTTTGCTTAAATTTTCAAAGTTGTTGCAGTAGGATTGGATGGAAATAGGACAAATGTACATCTATCACAGATGTACAGAATTCTGAAGTTGATTTTTAAAATGTGAATTCATGAACACAAAACCTAGAGGAGCAGTGTAATGTTGTATTTATTCTGTGGCAAATGTTTTCCTAGTTATTTAACAGAAACCATTTAAACTGTAGATGTATTGAATAAAATATTTCTTAACTATGTCTCTTCCAGTTTTTCTTGAATATGTAAGTTTAATTTACTTTGTAATAAATATTCCAGAAACTGTTTATCAATTTGCATATAATAGTTGGAATGTCCTTGATTTAATGACATGAAACCATGTTTAGGTAATGAACTTTTCAGTCTTTCTCTTGCAAACATAAAATCACCTGCTTTGATAAATCTTTTTTGAGCTAAATTAAAAGTAATATATGAGAAATGTAATGTATATGCAGTATATCACTCAGCTGTAACTTGAGTCTAGATAGCAGAGTACACTGTTGCCTAACCATTAAGCTGGCTTTAGAGGAGTAATCAGCTATAAGAAAATTATAAGTACCTAATTTTATATCATTAGAGGTAATTATTATAACTGGGAATGCTTTTAACCTAAAGGTGAATACATGGCACCTGTGCAATGTATACGTCCATAGTTTGAAATCTGAGCTTAAATGAAAGATATAATGAGAGAAAATGGAAATTTGTGTGCTCCTAACATACATTTTCTTGTGGAGGTACCTAATACACTGTACTAGTTGTGTGTAGGCTTGGTGGTAGACACGTTCCTAAATGTGGTGGTTCTTTGTCTCACCAAGGTTTGTCCAGGAGGGTCCTTGACCCCACCAGCCCCTGCACCTGGGTCACCATGACCCTCATGGGGAAACTTAGAAAGCCACCAGATGTGTTGGCTTACTTTGCTCACTCTGTGTCATGCACTGTATGTAGTGTAGAACATAATTAATGGGGGTAAAGGCAGCATTTCTGAATGAAAAAGATTCTTGTCATTTTTTAAAGTTCAGAAAATTCCAGGGCATAACTCTTCTTCAGTGGAAGTCAGACATCCCACTGCTTACTGTGAAAGCACCTGCTTATAAAATGATGTTCAGAAGCACTCCTTAGTCTTCTCTGCACAGCTGAATTATTTGTTTTCCAAAAATGGAAAGGGAAAAAAATCCCCAAAGCTTTTGGCTTCTTCAGTGCCTTCAACATGGGGATTTCAGAGGTGTTTGTATTATGCATTAACTAAGTTTCTAAATATTTCACCATTTATGTAGAATATGAATAGCTTGTTTCAGTTGTTGTTCACACACATTTGTTATCTGTGTGCTGTAATGGATCAAGAGAGCTGAGCAGACAACCAGAGCCTGGCTGGTGTCCTCCACTGCAGGAAGCCCATGCAAGGTGAGGTGAAAGGGAAAGTCTTTAATTCTTAACACCAGGCAAAGTTCAGCAGCTAGTGGCTGTGAGGAGAGTTCCCTACCAGTCCTCCTGCAGAGAACAGAAGCTGTCTGGGCTCTTCAGTTTTTGGCCCCTCACTACAAGAAGGACATTGAGGGGCTGGAGTGTGTCCAAAGAAGGGCAATGAAGCTGGTGAATGGGCTAGAGAACAAGTCTTACAAAGAGTGACTGAGGGACCTTATTGTTCTCTATAACTACTTGAAAGGAGATTGTAGTAGTGAGGTGGGTGCCAGTCTCTTCTCCCAAATAATAAAAGATAAGACAGGAGGAAGCAGCCTAAAGTTAAGCCAGGGGAGATTTAGAGCACATATTAGGAAAAATGTCTTCACTAAAAGGGTTGTAAAGCCATGGAACAGGCTTTCCAGTGAAATGATGGAGTGACCATCTCGGGAGGCATTTAAAAGACATGTAGATATGGTGCTGAGGGACATGGTTTAGTGGGGACCTGTCAGGGCTGGCTTAAAGGTTAGAATTGATGATCTTGAAGGTCTCTTCCAACCAGAACAATTCTATTATTTTCTACTGAAAAGGCATTTGGGACTTCATTTCCAGCAGTGTTGTGCTGAGAATACCACCTGCTTCAGCAGCTGGAGAGGTAATGGGAAATGCTGTTGCTCACTATTGAAGAAAATGGGGCTGAATTTTTCTCCCAGTTGAATCAATGTATGTGAAAAGCAGTTTATTTTGTCTGGAAAAAAAAATGTCAGAAAGGTTTCTGTTGGAGCACACACATGGGTTCACCCAATTAGAGAATCAATAATTATGAGAAGTGGCTTCTGTTTCAATTTTAGTTTGTAAAATGAACATAAATCAGCCAGCCCCACCTTTATTTTGTAGTTTCTAGGACAGATTGGAAATTTCAGAAGATTCAGTGCCCAGCTATATATGATGTATGGGTAATATCATCTTGTAGGTACATGTGTGCAGTAAAATTACTCTAGGTCCAGTTTACAAGACAGAAGAAAGAAGACAGAAATTTCCTTTTATCTAGATGTTTTCAGCATCAGCAATCTGTTACTTTAAAAACTGAAAATCCATGAAAAGTTGAATAAGAACCAAACAATTATATAAATTATTCTGTGCAATAATTATGAAAGTATGTTCATATTCCCTATATCCAAGAGTTTAAGGGGGCACTTTAATACTTCAGAAGTAAGTTCTCCTCTATCAATTGAGGGTAAATGCACCGAACAGCCAAGCTGCAGGTTAAAATAATCATTGCTATATGATCCATCCAATGCATCTTCAGCAATTTGGGTTTAAAATCAGAGTACAGATAGTAGTATTCTCCAAGGCCCATATCAGAGAAAATTTGTATTCATGATTTTTCACAAAAACCTATTTAAGTCAAAGTCATTGCAATTATGTCTCTGTGTAAAGCTAGGCAGACTTCGAAATGCTTAGCTGAACAAGGCATTCAAAGCATTTCAGTGTTCTTCAAGCACAAATACTTTACAAATGCGGAAAGAAAAGTGAAATGTTTGCTTGAGGCCAAGGAACCAGTTACCAGGAAGACTGGAAGGAGCTAAATTCCCTGACTGGCTTCTTAACAGCTGGAGCACAGTTCGAGAGCCATTTACATATTTAGATGTAGGTGTAAGGAACTTCATGATGGCTGTGTTTTATAGTTGTCTTTATTCTCTGGAAATTCTCTGTCTGAAAAACAGGATTTTTTTTTTAAAGAGCAAATGAACTATTACATTACAATCTATTACAAGTATAAAAATAAAGATAAAATTATGCATATTTTCTTGTTTGTCTTATAGTGTTGTCATGAACAAGTTTATAGCCTTAGAAGTATGTTGCATTTTCCCTAGCAGCATTAAATCTGTCATTTAATTTTAGTGTGNATAATTCCTCTGTTTATTGTTGGACTGTTGTTTAAGGAAAATTTATATGCACGCTGACTTTTTTAATAACAATTGTTTCCAGAGAGTTGGAATGAACTTTCAGATTTTTAGAAATTATTATATCAATTAATTCATTTTCATATCTTTTTACTGCATTTCCTCAGCAGTGTTTATATGCAAGAGATTCAAAATTTACAGATGAATGTGTGTTTTGCATGTTGAATGGCAGATCTATGGGACTCTTTCCTGAAAAAAACTGGGGATGCAAAACATTTGCATGGATTAAACTGCAGATTAGCTGTGTACCAGGGGAAGAGATCCATGTGGCCAAACCACTTGGAAACATCAAGAAACCATAAATAGTTGAGTGCTGAGAGAATACTCAGGGGAAATACTCACTTCTGGCCACTACTGGAGATAGGTGGACCCTTTGGCTGAGGCAAAATGACCATTCTTATTTCGGGTGTTGTTTCCAATCCCATATGATTATAGACTCTTTATGTAATGCTATGCTAACATATGATGTTGGCAAACAAAGATGGCAAACCAACACATGGACTGGTGAAACTGACCCATGAGTGTGGTTTTTTGGGAGCGGCGACCACCCAAGAGTGCTGCTTGTGCTGTTGAGCATCAGCCTTGTGCAGGTATAAGTGATGACATGAGATGCAAAGGTGGGAGATGCTTAGGCCCACTGAAGCAATTATGAGTTCAATGCACATGCTAGCACTAATGAAAGCCTCACAGGTAGTTCCAGAAGAGAATATCCTTTCTTCTCATAAACATCAAAGCATACGTGGGGTTACTGATTAGGAACTGCAGCTTTTTTTCTTTTTTTTTTCTTTTTTTTTTTTTTAATGTAAGGAAGGCATGGATAATTAATGATTTTGCGTTCTGATTAGAAAATTAACATTTCTAATGCTGTTACTAGATAACTGACTTTTGGTATTATAAAGGCCTTATGAAATGCAATTTGACAGAGCATATATCAAATTAAATTGGATTGATTATGGGAGTTTTGAAGTTGTTGATTTCTTTGAAAGGTCTGTTAATGAAGCATTATATTGCAACAGAACCCATTAATAGCACTTTTCCACTTGGCTAACAGCCCATTACCCTCAATAGATAATAAAGTATATATGCAAGACACCATAGCAAGTGGGGTAGGACAGGGACACCATTGTGCCCACTATAGATCTTAGAGTACAGTACAAGGTTCGTGGTGCTGTGGGGTCTTGTTTTCACTATCAGCCTGGGCTGATGATACTGGGTTGTACAGATCACTTTCAGGCAGCAAGACCATGGTATAGCATTGTCTGTGGGCTGTTGCGAGAATACCACATAGAAGTATGGTGCAGTAACAACATTGTGTCTATTAGAGGAACTAGTGAACAGAATCGACACACTGGGACATGTACTGTGATCGTCCCAAAATGGCAATAAGATAATTCCATTCTTGTAGTTTTCCTCACTTTTTTTGGGAGAGGTACTTTCCTTCCGAGAGGACAATGAAATGGCATTATATTCTGGGGTACCATGCAAGAAACGAAAAAAAATGTACATTAAATATTAAAATTAGGAAACCAGACTCAAAATGAGTAGTAACTAGAAGCTTTGGCTGCATAAAAGGTGCTCTTATAAATTTTTTACAAAGTCCTCTGCTTTGAATCTTGTCCAAAACCTTATTATTCTATATATTCAAAACTCTAGAGAGAAAACGCCCTGGTATCTCACTTCTGAACGTTGGTGCAGCATCTGTGGAGTTCTGTGCTACTTTCTCATATGTTACTGTAATGGTCCTGTTGAAGGCAATGGGCAATTCCAAGGTATAACTCAAGAATATAATCCAAATTCCAATGGTGCATAGACAAGTTAAAGAATTATTTTTCATCTTCTGAGCTTTTTGGTAATAGTGTGATGAAGAAAAAGATACTTGCACAGCTGGAAGCTGAAAAATTCACCTTTTGAGGTCAGGATGGTAGGAGGTGAAAAAAAAAAAAATCCATCGTGGATCAGTTGTTACTTTTTGCAGTAAAATTGCCCTTAATACAGATCTTTCCAAGTCTACACTTACCTTCCATGGTTTTTTTTTTGGATCCCTGAAAAAGAATCAGCCCTCAGAAGTAAAAATACTAATAGGCCGAATACATTACACTACAGTTCCATTGCCATCTTGGCATGAGTCGTCCTTATGCTTAGGAGATGAAGGAAAATTTAATTTTATTCTATGAGGAGATTTTTGGGATGTGGCAGGAAGATTGGGAATGTGAAAATTTATGTATGTTTGGAGTTTTCTGGTTTTTTTTCCCTATGCATCCCTGTGTGATCTTGACTGTAAGAGGCAAAATCTGAGCTCAGTAGAGGTTAATAGGTCTGAGAGCAATAATCCAAGTAAACCTAAATGCACCTGTCAAAGACTGATAAGAGCATAAGTCTGTCATCTGCCCTTATTGAAAGAACTTGCATTTCTGTACTTCTGGAATTGTGTCAGCACAATTTCCTCTCTGTTTTATTACTTTTCAGTAACACAAAATTCTTAGGAGTGTCTAGTGCCTTGGAGGCCCTGAAACGTAATTCAAATTATTTGCCACCAGAACTGCACTTGCAGTCCTGGAACATCAAAATTCCACCTGCATTTCAGAGTGGAGGCAGTAGCTAATTTTTACTTTTTTTTTTTTTTTTTATAGCCACAACAACAGGAAAAGCAAGACTCATCTTTCTTAGAATATTATTTTTTATATGAAAATAGCTTTACATGGATGTAATTAGATTGAGTGCACTGGCATGCATCTGAATTTACATTGGCTCTTGTCTCTTTCAGTAAGTTTTCTTTTGCAGTAATTTGGTTTTCAGTTTGGAAAGTATTCTCCACACCCAAAGTTGGAGACTGGTGGAGCAGGACCTAGAATCAAGGAAAATTTTAGTTTCATGTAGAGAAAAATGTGTCAAAAGCAAAATGAAAGCAGGCTTCTCAATCAGGAAGACATTTGTTTTGCTCTAGTTAAAAAAAAAATAAAAAT
>VYZU01000106.1:0-20947 GCA_013401355.1 Ceyx cyanopectus | reverse complement strand
CAAATTTATGAACTGATGGAACACTTATCGTTTGGTAGATAACAGTGTACTTGGCAAACCTATATGAAAAAATAGAAAATTATTTTGTACAGATATCTTCCTTTGTAATAAATGACAAAGGAATAAATTTGCATTACATTACAAGTGAATACATTTGCATTAAATTACAAGGGAATACATTTGGATTAAATTACAAAGGAATGCTAATTGTCACATTTTGATTACAAAGCTTGACTTGGATAAACGAACACATGAAATAACTTAAAATAGCTTTTCAGTCATTTCTTTGGTGAACTGAGCTTTGAGGCCTGCATAATTGAGTATGGAAAATCTGAAAAGCTGATGCATAATTTGTTTTAACTAAGACAAGTTTCATAAATTTGCAGAGCTGGTTTCTAGAAGATGCTGTGTTTGTTGTTTGTTGTTTGGTTTTGTTTTTTGGAGAAGCTTAAGAATACCGACACTAAATTCTGCTAAATGAACAATGNCTAATGGGAAAGGAAGAAAATGGTGATTCTTTACTATAAAACTTGGCATCTTTGTTAAATAATGTGCTTATACTTCCATAGCATAGCACTTCCTTTTACATTAATTCGAAAGCAGGACAGGATGAGGAATGAGGTTTCAGAAGATAGGAAGAAAGGCTGTATAATGCCAATTTTAAGCAGAGGAAAAAGGGGGAAGTGGCTAATTACAGTCTTTTCAGTAGGAGGAAACAACTTGGAAGGGTCTTAGCCCTTTTGGAGAGACTGGGAAGGGAGGTAGCTGTCAGGACGGCCTTACAGCTGAGTGATCCCAGCAGACAAAGAGCATCTGTCTGCCAATGAAAGGAGGTCACATTAAAAGCAAGCTAGCTAGGGTAGAGACAAAAAGTGATCCTAATCTCTTAGATATGTTAAACCTGTTGTAAGTAGCATTTATGATTGGTTTGTTTGGGGGTGGGGGTCTCTAGAGCATAATAACCTAGGTCTCTTTAAACATGACCTATTTTCCTCATCTGGGCAAAGACAAAAATTGAATTTTTTTTTTCCCCCAAACAGAAACAAATAAATCCCCTATTAGGAAAACTGGTAATTTATTTGGGAAACAGATATGTTCTGAACGGATTTCAGTCAAGCTTTTTAGTAACAAAATATTAATAAATTAATTAAATTAATATTAATAATAGTAATTAAAGATGAAATCTTTAAAAACATGGTCAGGATGCTTGATCTGAGGGGGAAGTTCTGCAGGCCAGTTGGGAACACATCTCAGAGACAATAATTGAGCCTTGACCCAGCATACTTCACACCTGGAAGAAAGTTCTCCTGTTTGGGACATTGGAGAGAGCTTTACTGGGGGGCTACTGAACACCACAACTTAGGATGGGGAGCCTACTACCAATCCACTACCCTTCTGCAGAGGCTTTCTTCCAAAGCTGCAAAGTATTTTAGCTTGCAGCACACAGCAAGGAAATTATTTCCTACTAGTTAACTCAGGTGCAGGGAAGTATGCAAAATATTTTGCAACCCTTGCTCAGGTTGGTGTTCACTCACTCACGTGTCTTACCCATAGCAGTCAGTGAGACTACTTATGTGTTTCAAATGCTCATTAACATGAGTAAGGATGTTGCTACCCAGCCCAAAAGCCTGGTACACAAGGTTATATGGGAAGTATGTGGTAAAGCTGGCAGTAGTCTCCTGATTCTAGCACCTCTGCTGACCAAATAGGCAAAAGGTCGATAGTATTAAAATACCAAATAATTACTGTGGTAAAATCTAATTGCAAGATTTAACACATGAATGAAAGAGCAGGAAAAAGAGACCCATGGACAAAGAATACCCGAAATTATAGACCCTCTATAGGGAGTCAAAATGCAATCCACATACTCCTCTCTGCGACACAGGTGGTTTTACTGGCTGGATGACCTGGTTGCACAAACCATTCTGTGCTATCCAACAGCCACAGCAAGACTTTTAGGTGCAGATGTCAAGGGCCCAGAGGAAAAGAAATCAGATATTTGCTGGATTAAATGAGTTAAAATGTAGATGGATGGAGTCTATCCCTGAATATAAATTCTTGGTTCTGAGCCGATCACTAACCAGAGCTAGAAGTAAGCATAGCCTAACACACAGTACTAATCATGTAATATTTTACGACAATATTAGATTTATATATTTCCCAAACAAAAAAAATTCCAGATAGGTGCTAACAGCACCTGTCTGGTCTCAAAAATGTAACAGAGCTTCACTTTTCAATCTTGACAAATTGCCATTTAATCCTAATGTTAGAGCACACAGCTAAGGCTCAACTTTATGTTGTTGACCCCCTGCCTTTCTGCTTCAGAAAGGCCCTTGATCTATGCCTGTAAGCTTGTTGTTTGAGGTCACTTGAGTCACCTGAAGGCTCACACCCTGAAAAACACTGAGTGATTCATCAACTGCAACCTGGAAAGGCTGAATTCCGAAGTCATGAGTTTGTTGCTATTTCATCACATGCTTTGCTCTGGAGCGTTGGCAACTTCCTTTTCTCAGCTCTTTATGATGGGCAGCAGGCATTTAACTGACTCTCTACTAGTCATTATTTACACACCTTCCAAAGATAAGGGTGCATCTTGTGCGCACACTCATATACACATGTGTTTTAATAACTTGCTAGCCAAATTGCTTCTCAAAGTGAATCACTCCTCTGCCAAATCATTCCTCCACTGCTGTCAGCCAATACTGCTTACTCGGGCTATTCAGATGAAATAGTCACAAGTAAGGACAGTGTGATAACAGAGTCAGGAGAAGCTTGAACAACATAGTGACAAGATTGTGTCTCTTAGAGGCAATCTCTGCTGGAGCAAGGCAAGTGTGCAGATCTGGTGTCCCTACAGTTTTTATTGTTGATCTTAATCTATAAAACAATATCAGCCGTCCCCTACTTTTTTTTCCTCTAAGATCCTTGTACTCTTATCCCTACAAGAAGACCTGCTGAGGAAAATGACCCGATAAACATAAGCAAACCCAGAAGTGACTCCATATAAGTTGCCTGTGTGGAGTATCTGACTTTTCCACAAATAATATAAAATCTCCAAATACACCCCAAGTTTCATTTTCAAATAAAATCAGCTTATATGTAGGCATTAAATGGAAAACTTTTCAAAAGAATTTTGCACTCAGTCCATAGAAATCTCAGAAAAGCTAGCCCTAGATAGCTGCTATCCCCATTACCCATCACTAATTCTTTGGAGGAAGCAGCTATTATACACAACAGGAATTTATATAATTTAGATTACAATTAGATTTACATCAAGAGGAATACAGTTAACATAGCTTCTTTGGCCAGAGTCAACATTTTTTTTTTCCCTAAAATCATATAGCAGCTATCAAGGTTTCATTCAACAGTAGCAATGAGAACATAAATCAACACAACTAAATTTTGAATTTCACCCTAATGACCTACATACCTTTAATCTGCCCTTCACTGCTGTATCTGTACACATCTGTTTCAAACTGGTTTTATGCATAATTACAAAATAATTTTCAAAAAGACCTTCAAACAGCTTCCCAATTACCTTTGTGTATTTAAGTATCTCAGAATCACTCTGACTAGCAAATTACATATTTAGACCCAAACAGGAGCAAAATTCAGGAAGTTTGCTAAAATATTTCTTTTTCACAAGCCAGTGAAGGAAATTCTGTGTCATACACATCCTGAGAAGATGGATGTTATCCGGCAATTAAAAGACCTCTATTCTACAAAAAAAGGCATTTCCCTTTCCTGACTTCCTCCCTCATCAGAACTATATTGCTTACTTGGGGAAAAAGAATAGAGGGATAGGGTTATTTTTTTAACAATGTCATGTCAAATGTAGGTAAATCTCCTTGTCTGCCTTAGGGTGATATGTCAAAGGGATCAGGAATGTACTCATCACCATATTGTTACAGAGATGGCAAAACACACTGTGGAGACAGACAGATTCAGTCTGAGGCAAATTTTATTTTGCCATCCTCTGGAACAGTTGAGGAAATTCCCTTGCACTGTGTGAAATGGACCAGCTCACCTTTTCCCCAAAATGCATTGCAGAAATAGGAGCTGCAGTACAGAACTATCTCCTCTTGTTTCCTTAGAGAGCTGTGGAACTATTTCATGCTGGATTCAAGAGCAATCCTTGTTGCTGTCTCCCTAATGTTTCTGTCTAACATAAATCATTTAAAAACATACATGGGCACTAACACAACATTTCATACAACTTTGATTTGCTATACTCTTCTCTGTATCCAAAGCTGCTCAGTAGAGATTGAATTTCCTGAAAACTAGTTCCTAAATGCAAATTTTTATCTTGTCACAATGCATCATACCTAGTAGTAGGCTCAGCCCCTTGAATGCTATATGGAATCCCATCAGGTCACCTGCCCAAGACTCAGCACATCAGAGTAGTTTAAGGAGCTTGGCATTCTGAAAACATGTTATTAAGATTGCACTTTGTGTTATTTGTGAAAGAAGTTATATCTTTTTTTGATATAAATCTTCCCACAACTGCAACCACTCACTATAGCCCCTAGAGTTTAGTTGCAATTACTAAATGAATTTTTAGAAGCCAATGATTATGATTATTGATACGCTAAGCAATTGAACTATACACCTTAAAAATTAGATTTTCTTTTCAGCTGAAGAATTGGGCATGTTTCTTTGCTTGATAGAATGCATTAAAGTATATATGATACCAGAATAATTCTAAGAATGGTATCCTATGTTCTAGGAAGCACTTTCAGCTCTTCCCAAAATTGTACTCTCATGTTGATACTGACACTAATTGCTCTGAATTAAAGTATACCAGTGACCATATTTTGTGTCTGGAATGACATAATTATTCCTGTCTTGACTTTTTATCTTCTAGCTGCATTCTTAGATTTCCTCAGATTTTATACTGCTATGCACTTAAAAAGTTTTGTAGAGCCATTTTCCTGTGATTCTGTAGAGTACAGATTATAGTGAAAACACTACATATAGACCTATATAAGGTCTGAACAAAAATTCAGCTGCACAGAATGCCAGCTGGAAAGAAAAAGCTGAGTTACAGGAAAAACAGCTGTATCTGATCTTGAGATGGATGGTCAAGGGGGACAGAAATTTCCATCTTGGATACAAGGAAACAAAAATTATTTTGGATAGAAGGTACGTATTATATTGCCTGAACATTAGAGTCCCTTTAAATAGATACTGAAAGTATCAGTATAACAGATAATAGATACGCATTTAAACACATCCTAAAAATGGTAAGAGTTTACTGGTTTTGCTTAATCAAAATGGTACATATTTGGTTTAGATGTCCTGCAATTGATGTTTTTAATCAGATGCACGCAGCTGGATCTGACTTGTTTCAGACCAACATTTTCCATTTGCTGCACATTAGTCACTTTTGGGAAAGATCAGCTTTCTGGGACTTCAGACCATTTGTTCCAGGGTCATCTTTTACTGACATCAGGTCTGTTTAGACAGAGGCTTTTTGACACAAATATTGCGTAAAGCATAAATATAGCACTACACCCTCCATGAATGACAGAACTGGATTCTTCTGCTAAACAAAGCCAGGAAACAGTCAAAAGTATCCTGGAAGAAAAAGGACAAAGGAGTAACCTTTTAGTTACCTCATACTGTCAGGGCCAAGAATGCAAGCAACCTAGCTTTATTTAATTCAAGCATCATACTTTCATCTGACAAGTTCACTAGATGTAAACAAGTTGTACAGTAAAAATAAAAAGTTTAAAATTTTTAACTGCATATCAAATGACACTAAGAAAATAAGTTCCAATATTGCTATTCACCACATTTTAAGGTCTATTGCTCTTTCCATGAGCAACTCCCTCACTGAGAGGATGGATTTCAGTTGTACAAGCTCCAATCTGGACTGAAGTCTGGCATCAAACCATCTGGATTCATAACATTAATAATACTGATCAGAAGTATGCAGTGCTTTCAGAAGAGCTATTTTCATCCATCGAGTTAACACTGTAACACATTTTCATCTCCTTGTCCTGTTACAAGGAGTTGCCAAGGAGAGTGCTCAAAACAGAAGCAAAGAAGATTTTGTTATGAGTTCTCCCATCCTCAGACCTCTCCAAATTACAGAGGTTAAAGGAGCACCACAGCGTGCTTCTCTACCAGCTTCTTGCAGGTGCACACAAATCCTCTCCCTCTTTCCCCAGGTATGAAGCCCTCTGGGGGTCCTGGGGAAGGCTGGTATGGCACGGCAAGCCCATGGTGGTCCTCTCCTGCCCAGCTGTGCCAGCCTTGAGGCCACACTCCTCCATGCAGCACAAAGCAGCTGCAGTGAAAGAGAGGATTTGACTCTGCAGTTAATGGCAGAAGCACACACTAAACTCCTCAGAGCACCAGGCACAGACAGACGAGGTTGTGTTCACTTGCACACAAACAAGTATTTATTCAGTCCTCTGCAGACTGTCTCTCTTGCAGGCGCCCGCCTCTCAGCTTCCCGTCTCCTCGTGCAGGGGAGCAAACACGGGAGCAGAAGCCAAGGACTCCCAGGCTTCAGTTTCACTGCTGGTATTGACTCATTGTTTGGCCATACTTCATCAATTAACATCTCTGCCTTTAGTTCCCTCACAAAGAAGCTGGATGTGACTCGGCAAGACAGATCCCCCTAGGAAAGAAATGGGGGTTGTTTTGGAGAGCAGAAGCAGCTGCAGCCAGCCCTCAACAGAGACAGAGCAAAGTGCAAGGGGCAGAGTCAGAATGTGACCTGTACTATACCACTCCTAGTATTTAACCTTGGAAAACTATTTTCCTGAGCTAGAGTAGTAGAGCTCCCTGTAGCTGGCATAATGTAGACACCAAGCTATTCTCTCTCTCTCCTTTTTGTAACAAAGGAAATCATGGCTTGATTACCAACCGTGCGATCTCCCCAGTACGGAGCGGGGGCTGGTTGCCACATTCCCCTTGGAAAAGGAGTTCACAGGGAAGGCTGCAGGTAGGACCACTAGGTAAAACTTTGGACACCCAAAGGTATTTGAAGCAAAGGGTCTGCTCTGCCTCAGAAAACACCTGAGTGGGCAGGGCCCTTGTAGACACCCGCTATGACACCAACAAACCTACAGCATGAGAGAGGAGAAGCAGTGCTGCCCAAGTGGCAAACCAATACAGAATGAATATTTTGAGTCAGTTATGGCCTGGAGAATTTCCTCTTCCTAGCTAAATTCAATGGTAATATTTATCTTCTGTGACATTTGGTAAGTGTTCTTCACTGCAGCATGTGTCCCACACACAATATGACTAGCAGGATAATGCCAACGTTTTATTATTATTAATGGCAATGAAGATTGGGGGTAGCTTTGGTTTTAGTTTCTAGAATTTTAAATTCTGATATGGTAGCATTTCTTCCTCAGTCACAAAAATTCAAGGCTAGTGGTTGTCATTTAGCATTTGGCTGCAGGAATTGAAGATTAGCAGAGCAACCCAATGGCTTTTGACAAAAGCATGAAAGCTGGCAACACAAGAGTCTGTCAACACAGGCACTTGCCAACATTAACAGATAGAAGAGATAGGAAAATATTTCAAAGCGCTAGTGAAGAAGCTGAAATGGTCTTTAACTGAGGAGGGTCTTTCTACATCAGCCAGCATGAAGGTGGAAGAGGGAGCCATGTAGCTCTGGCCAACACAGCTACACTAAGCAGAGCCTGAATACCTGCCAGGGCACCAGCTGGCTGGCTGCTCTAAAATTCCTATTGCTCTTGAAGTGATGTAGCAATGAAGAGCCCTGCAAGGGTGGAAATCAGAACCTGGGCATGTGTGTGCCCTACATATCCTCCCCTCACAGGGCACCATCTGTGGACAGATGCAGTGATAGGCTCCTATCCAAAAGGCAAGGGATTGCACTGGGGGATTGCTCTGGGGAGAAAATGCAGTGGTGTGGGCCAGGAACAGAAGACTTGACTGTTTTTTCTTTCATCCCCAGAAGAGATCAAGCAGAATTGAGAAGCAGAAACTCAATCCAGTATATTAGTCAATCCAGTTGGTCTTGAAAGGCATACTTCAACTTCCTGCTCCAACATGCCCTTAATTAGACACTCCACAAAGGAATTTAAATATCAGCCACCTATTTATGTGCCTGCACTCCCACCAAAATCACGAAAGGTGCCTACCATCTTTGCAGAGCTGGTCTTTACTCGCTGGGTGTGACTGGGCTGTCAGAAAAGTGAAAGCACAGGTAGTCCACCCTCAAGACTAGAAGGGAGGTGATGGAAGAGACCATCCGTACCTAGCATGGGGCCACAGGCAAGCTGAGCATGGCTAAGGTGAAGTGTGCTACCAACCAGAGTGCCAGCACATATCCTGGGCTAATTGCAAGAACAAATGCAAGCCGTTGAGCCATGACAATGACAGGAACTGTACCAGCACATCAGACAAAAGTACCATTCCCACTCTGATAGCTGAATATCCCAAGGCAGCTGCAGCTCAGGGTGTTGAAACAGGGGAAAGCTCCTACACAGAAGCATAGAGTCTTTTACTAGATCTTGTAAAGTCACGGGTTCTTCCACTCCTGGGGACTGGAAGAAGGGACATGTTACACTCATTTTTAAAAAGGGTAGAAAGGAGGACCCTGAAAGCTATCGCCTTGTCAGCCTCACCTCTGTGCCTGGGAAGATCAGGGAGCGGATGCTCCTAGAGGGTCTAACAGGACAAATAGAAGGCAGTGGGCTGATGAAGGACAGCCAACATAGCTTCATCAAGGGCAGGTCCTNAGGGGTCTGTACTGGGACCTGTATTGTTTAATATCTTCATTAATCATATTGACAGTGGGATTCAGAGCACCACCAGCAAGTTCACAGATGACACCAAGCTGAGTGGTGCTGTTGATAGTCTGGAGGGATGGGATGTCATCCAGAGGGACCTGGAAAGGCTGGAGAGGTGGGCCCAGGTGAACCTCATGAGGTTCAACAAGATTAAATGCAGAGTCCTGCACCTGGGTCGGAACAACCCTCACTATTAATACAGACTGGGAGATTAGGTGCTGGAAAGAAGAAAAGGACTTGGGATTGTTGGTGGATGAGAAGCTGGACATGAGCCAGCAGTGTGCAATTGCAGCCAGGAAGGCCAATTGCATCCTGGGCTGCATCAAGAGAAGTGTGGCCAGCACATGCAGAGAGGTGATTCTGTCCCTCTGCTCTGCTCTGCTCAGACCTCACCTGGAGTACTGCATCCAGTTCTGGAGCCCTCAACATAGAAAGACATGGACCTAATGATTAGTTGGTCCAGAGGAGGGCCACAAAGATAACTGGGGGGCTGAAACAGCTCTGCTATGAGGACAGGCTGAAAGAGCTGGGGTTGTTCAGCCTGGAAAAGAGAAGGCTGTGGGGCGATCTTATAGCCACCTTCCAGTACCGGAAGGGGGCCTACAGGAAGGCTGGAGAGGGGCTGTTTACAAGGGCCTTTAGTGAAAGGACAAGAGGTAATGGGTTTCAACTAGAGAAGAGTGGATTTAGACTAGATATCAGGAAGAAGTTCTTTACCTTGAAGGTGGTGGACCAGTGGAATAGGCTCCCCAAGGAGGTGGTTGAGGCCCCATCCCTGGAGATATTCAAGGTGAGGTTGGACAAAGCTCTGAGCGGCCTAGTTGAGGGTGTCCCTGCTCACTGCAGGGGGGCTGCACTAGATGACCTTTGGAGGTCCCTTCCAGCCCTAAACATTCTATGATTGCTTGGGGAGGTTACTCTGGTACATCAGGTCCTACCCAGCAAGGGGCTGTGGTGTAGTTTCCTGGCAGGTATTTCATCCTCCAACTTCCCCCAAGCAGCTTTTTACAGAAGGAATGATCTGGTGCCTGGTAACATCTCAAATCTCACATTTTAGAGAGGAAAAGCCAAAGCATGATGATTAAAAACCTGATTAAAAGATATTTCAGTGACTAATATCTCACATGGAGAGAAAACTCACTGTTTCAGAAGTAGGGTTTGGGCAAGCCGTTCTTCACAGAGGCTGTACTGCACTGAAGGGCTTTAATTAATACTGTGCCCACAGGAATGGGTTATGTGTATTAAATCCCATCAATTTTACTTGACAAATCATACTATATACTACCCCATAAATTCATGTACTCATCTCAAATACATGGATAATTATGTGAAAAAACCTGCAATCTGGAATATGAATGTTGTCCAACTTCATGCGGAAGGACATTCTGCTTCTCAGTGGGTTTGCAATCTGTCAGAACTCAGGTTGGCTCTGAAATGGTAGTTACTTAATAGAGTTTAGCATTTGGGAAGGCAGTAATTGCACATGGTCAGGCTGAAGCAGGAGAGGATAGAAAAAATAAGAATATATAGCATGATCAAACTCTTTTTAGTATCTACAACTTGGTACCTAGGTAAGGTGAAATCCAAAAGGCTTTCACCACTAGATAAGCAAGTATGGCTTTCTGTATAGTCTTTTATAAGAACCTAGTGGGAGTTAGGGACAATTACTAAAAGACATTTTAGTATGCCTAAATGACATCCTCAGGCATGCCTGACTGAGCATGGCAAAATGATAAAGAAAAGGTCACAAATCAGTCTTGGTAAAAGTAAAAAAAAAACCAAACCCCAAAACAAACAAAAAAGCCACCCAAAAAAAACCCAAACCACAAAAAAACCCTTTGTTTCTGAAAAGCAATAGCAAGGACTGCTGCACTCAAGAACTGTCTCTGCATGTGATGAACTAGTTCCATAAACAAATCTCAGACAAGCAATGCATCTGTTTGCTTTGCCTCAGAAAGGTCTGGAAAAAAAACAACCCAAAACAAACCCAAACCAATCAACCAACCAGAGATTTAATTTGGATATCAAAATTGAGGAGATAAAAAAGTTTTTTGAATAATTTTTGGGTTGCAACATGTATTGCATAATCAGGGAAATCCACTATCATATATATCAGAAATGCCAAGGTCTTAGTAGGAATCAAAAGCACTGGAAATTTCTAGAAAAACACAAAACTTTTCTCTCTTCTCTCTCTCTTTCTCTCTTTCTCTTCTCCTGGATGTTATTAAATGGCTAAAAATCATCAGGCTTCATATCTCAAGCCTGCGCTTCCTGGGAGAAATTATATTCTCACTGTTCATGGCAGGATATTGTGCATTTTCCTTCTGGCCATTGCAAAGAAATGTGACTAGACTGAACAAATGCATGACCTGATAATAGCTTTGCTTCTACGTTGTATTTGGAATTAAGNTCATGTTGGCATATATTACTCCCATCAGCTGACTGAAGTCACAACCCTTACTATCTTTGCAATATATTTTCTTACCAAAATAACCCAAACAATAACTAAAAAGAAAAAAAAAAAGAGAAGAAAAGATATCTACAACTTGGAAAATTGCCATTCAGTAGTTTTCAATACAGTCTGATGGATGGAAAAGGACATATATTTTCCCTTCAAAGGTGTAGTAATTTTAGCCAACATGAAGATACCCAAATCATTTTGAAAGAACAAGAGATGGTGTTTAGAAATAAGACTCCTAAGGATATAGAACTACGTGCCATGAAAAAATGCAGATGACTTAAAATACTGGCTTGCACAGTCTGAGGAGGTAATAATGAGAATCTAAGAGGCTAATAACAAGGACAGATACAGCACAGGCACATCTTCAACTCTGGATAACTATGGAGCTGTGGAAGGAGTCATAGTTATTGGTACTTACAAAACTTGCTCTCCACATTGGAAAAACTTTGATCTAGACTTCAAGGGAAAGAAGCTGGAATTGCATTTATCTTCTCTTTTCTATTTCACATCTACTAAGGACAGTCCTACTGTTATGGATAATATTACTTTATCACTGGTTCTCAACTCTCTCAGAGCACAGGTTTGCCAGATATTAATGAATATAGTTGATCTATGCCAACAATGAGATATATTATATATATATATTAGATATATAAGCCCAAATAGATGAGATATATATTGAGTCCAAATATGAAAAGTCAGATTATTTTCCTCTTCTCTATCAACACTAAGTATTATTTAAAGAGACTGGTCTAGATTCTGGATTGCACAGTCAGCACTTTGAACTACTGGCAGCACTGAAAGCCTCTGAGGTTAATGTCATTGCAAAGTCTCCACAGTGGAGAGTAAATCTCCAGTGGCACCATGACTGTGTAGCATCTGCACTAATGTTCTTTTTGGACAAGGAANACAAACAAAAAAGCCACCCAAAAAAAACCCAAACCACAAAAAAACCCTTTGTTTCTGAAAAGCAATAGCAAGGACTGCTGCACTCAAGAACTGTCTCTGCATGTGATGAACTAGTTCCATAAACAAATCTCAGACAAGCAATGCATCTGTTTGCTTTGCCTCAGAAAGGTCTGGAAAAAAAACAACCCAAAACAAACCCAAACCAATCAACCAACCAGAGATTTAATTTGGATATCAAAATTGAGGAGATAAAAAAGTTTTTTGAATAATTTTTGGGTTGCAACATGTATTGCATAATCAGGGAAATCCACTATCATATATATCAGAAATGCCAAGGTCTTAGTAGGAATCAAAAGCACTGGAAATTTCTAGAAAAACACAAAACTTTTCTCTCTTCTCTCTCTCTTTCTCTCTTTCTCTTCTCCTGGATGTTATTAAATGGCTAAAAATCATCAGGCTTCATATCTCAAGCCTGTGCTTCCTGGGAGAAATTATATTCTCACTGTTCATGGCAGGATATTGTGCATTTTCCTTCTGGCCATTGCAAAGAAATGTGACTAGACTGAACAAATGCATGACCTGATAATAGCTTTGCTTCTACGTTGTATTTGGAATTAAGCCTAAAGAAGAGGCAAAGTTTAAATCTGTATCTTACAGTAACACTTAGTTTTACTTCTGAAACTTGCTCTGACTTCCTATTTTATTAATTGTACAGAGACACTTCAAACTGATTAAAAGTATCTTGATTAATAAGAAAGTAAAGAAATTAACCAGTTCCAGGAACCTTTTTATGTGAAACTGGCCCTGACTGAATTAGTCTCAATGATTTATTAGGAAAGTATAGGTGCCACCCCTCCTGCTCTCAGAGAATTAAATCAAAAGAAATAAATATTCCTTTTGAAACTGAGTAGGTTTGATCTACTAGTTGATTTTTAGGGAAGAGAACTATGCTATTCATCAAAACTTTTCTACATAGCAGCTTTTTACTTTTATATTACTGCTAGTGAAAGACAGAGATAAAAACTAATTTTCCTGAAGTTTGCGGAGAGTAACTTAATTTTGAAACGTTCTTTGCTGTTTTCTGGACTTTTCAGTAGGAAAGATGTTGCCACTACTTATTTTAGGAAGCTAATTTGTATAAATTCAGAGTGGAATAAAATTCAGTGAACTGTTGGCATCTCTTTTGGTTCATTTGGGCCTTGGGACTGCAGTTGGAAGCCAAACAGATACAGCTGGTCCTCATTCCTCTATATCTATCATAGGCATATATTACTCCCATCAGCTGACTGAAGTCACAACCCTTACTATCTTTGCAATATATTTTCTTACCAAAATAACCCAAACAATAACTAAAAAGAAAAAAAAAAAGAGAAGAAAAGATATCTACAACTTGGAAAATTGCCATTCAGTAGTTTTCAATACAGTCTGATGGATGGAAAAGGACATATATTTTCCCTTCAAAGGTGTAGTAATTTTAGCCAACATGAAGATACCCAAATCATTTTGAAAGAACAAGAGATGGTGTTTAGAAATAAGACTCCTAAGGATATAGAACTACGTGCCATGAAAAAATGCAGATGACTTAAAATACTGGCTTGCACAGTCTGAGGAGGTAATAATGAGAATCTAAGAGGCTAATAACAAGGACAGATACAGCACAGGCACATCTTCAACTCTGGATAACTATGGAGCTGTGGAAGGAGTCATAGTTATTGGTACTTACAAAACTTGCTCTCCACATTGGAAAAACTTTGATCTAGACTTCAAGGGAAAGAAGCTGGAATTGCATTTATCTTCTCTTTTCTATTTCACATCTACTAAGGACAGTCCTACTGTTATGGATAATATTACTTTATCACTGGTTCTCAACTCTCTCAGAGCACAGGTTTGCCAGATATTAATGAATATAGTTGATCTATGCCAACAATGAGATATATTATATATATATATTAGATATATAAGCCCAAATAGATGAGATATATATTGAGTCCAAATATGAAAAGTCAGATTATTTTCCTCTTCTCTATCAACACTAAGTATTATTTAAAGAGACTGGTCTAGATTCTGGATTGCACAGTCAGCACTTTGAACTACTGGCAGCACTGAAAGCCTCTGAGGTTAATGTCATTGCAAAGTCTCCACAGTGGAGAGTAAATCTCCAGTGGCACCATGACTGTGTAGCATCTGCACTAATGTTCTTTTTGGACAAGGAAGCCTGGATCCTTGCCCTCTGACAGCTTTTTTCTTCTACACTGGATTCCTGAAAATATTATCAGCTAAGCCTGGACTGTGGCAATTTATAGGGCACCAATCTGCTTCATACAGAGCAGCAGAGCACAGAGCTATCACTGCCTGGGGCAGCCCAGAGTGTGAAGTCACTTTTGTACAATCTTTCCCCAGAGCTGCATCATCTAGCCTGTGATCACAGACCCATCTCTTCTGCTCTCTGGTGTAAGTAATAAAGACTCCATAAAATTTGTTTCAAGATCTGGAAGGTGGCAGCAGTGACTCAGAAAAGTACTTCCCCGATGCCTTGGAGAGGTAGCTGGGGGAGAAGAGATGCCATTTAGCATTTCAACATCTTGGCATGCCTGAACCCCTGTGCAAATCTCAGCAATCTCAAAGACACAGTTTTATAATAAAGTCAGCAGAGCTGCACTGAGATCTTCTGAACCTGGACTGCAATCTGTCCCTGCAGATTCTGGAAAAGCAGGAATGTGTTTCAGCTCAGTAAAAAATCATGTGGCTTGGCAGCTGCCTGCACTAAAGACACTCTCCTGTGTCTTGGAAAAGTCTGGCAGAGCCAGAGGTTCTCAGTTTTGTCCCTAGGCCATGAAAATTACTCTCCTTTCTGCTACTGATTGATACCACCTTTTGACAATGACAACAATTTGTTTCTTACCAAGGTAAAAAATTTTAAAAAAAATAAAAAATTAAAATATGGACTTCTTTTAAGTTCAGTGCAGCGGTAACAGCAGCAGCAAACAAGAACAGCTCTTTTTGTTTGTTTATTAAATATTATTTTTGGTTTTATGTTTTCTTTTGTTTCAAATGAACTACTAGTATGAAGTTCAAAAACTGCAGGTAGTCTGAGAAATAGATTTTGGAACCCATTAGATCTTGTTCTCTTGATATTTTAGTTACCATTAAATCCCTCTGTAGAATCTAACACATTATGGCCCCAAGTTACCACCAACTAACTTGCAGCAGTGAGCCATAGGAAATGCGTTCCACTTAAGAACTATAATGCCACTTTTCATTAATAGACATCAATTTAATTGCAAGATTGTCACATTTTCTCTCCTTATGGGATGGCACAAGAATAAAGCCTCCCCAAATGGACGCAGTTCAATGCCTGATGATAATTCAGATAGCCCAGGCAGCAATTTTGCTGTGTTTGTTGCCTGTAAACTGCCGTAACTATTAAGGTGAGAACATGTGTTTATGTATACACAATATAGCTATTACAATGTGTGTCAGTGTAGGCATGTGTGTACATCTGTACATACTATATATCATATCATAAATGCCTGTGTGAAAAATACTTGATCCATGTAATTCTAGAATGCAGTGTACATTTCAACTACATCACAGTACAACATATCAGTCCATCAACCTGGAGTATTTGGGGGTGTTCTGTTTGTGTTACAGAAATGCAAACCCCAGAATTCTCAACATTCAGAATCACTGCTGTGCATTTCCATTCTAGTCAGTAAATTTAACTAAACACAACTTTTTTCAGGAGGGAAAGGGTTATGGAGCAAGAAGCCACATTTTACATATGAGGAAACAGGAGATTAAGCAAAACTGCTTTTCTGCCTGGGAATGCATCTCTGCATTGTAACGCAACAGCAGTTCCCCAAATGAACCCAACCAGCTCGTAGAACATCTGCTGCAGTAAACAAGATGACAATAAACAACTTGCTGGAGATCACACAGCAAGTCAGAGATCCAGCTTCCGGACTCAGTCCTACAACTTGGGCACTGAGGGTAGGTCTGCACAGCACTTACTCTAGGTGACTGGCTTACTGACTGAACACCATGAGTAATTGATAATTACTGTGCAGACGAGCCTCAAATGATCCCCAAACTCACAAAAAAACCCCCTTCATGCAACTGTCTTGTATTCAGAACAGGGCTTTTGCCTCTTTCCAATTACAACAAGAAAAGCAACCTGAAAGATCATAAGGTTTGCATGCTTGTGAACCATCAAATGTCCACAGCAATTATTATTACATTTTGTATTTTGCATTTCTTACTTTTTTTTTTTACTTCATTCCCTGTGTTATCTACAGCTTCATCCAAGTGGCCAGTTCACAGCTCTTTTATTTCCAGGTCAATGACATTTTAATGGGATTTCTGAGGACTTCTACTTCCACCTCTGCTCACTGAGATACCAATATTTTCAGAAGCACTTTTCTGCCAGGTGCTGAGCTGAACCAGAGCCTGACTGTCACTTTAGGCTCTACTTGTCTTTCACACGTCTCTCTTCCTCTGCAACCATCTGCTCTTAGCCTATCAAGCCATTTTAAAATTAAAAATTTAAAAAAATTAAAAAATTAAAATTATTTGAAAAAAGATTGAACTGTTGGAAATGCAGTTGTCCGTTTAGGGCAGGAGTTACATGTACCAGAAGTTTCTTGCCTACACACCCTTCTCCCACTCCTTAAAGCTCTCTTTCAGATCTTTAAGACACCCTTATAGCACTGTATGAAAGAAAGTATAAGGCACATTCTACCTACCAGTGATTATTAGCCTTATGGCCCTGTACAGCCTCTGGTCAGAGAACATGAGTAAACCTGCTTAATTCAAGTGCTCTGATAAGCATTTCCAGTATGTGAGGGGAGGGAGCTAAGAAGCTCTGACCTGGCCAGTTCATTTGTGTGCTCAGAGGAGGAACTGCTGCCACACACAACTGAGCCCCAGGATATTGCACAGCAGAACAGGTGGGCTCAGCAGTCACTGCAGTGTTACTGGGGAGCACTCGGTGTTCCCCGTGTCTGAGAAGGAAGCCTGAGGGACTAACTGAACATTGTATACCCACAAATGCTTTATAACTGGTAGGTGGCTTGAAATTCCATATTATGTTACATTTCCTTACTTATTTGCTATGGTTGTGGTTTTATTTGAGGTGAAAGCACAGGAACTGCTGCTTGTAAGGTCCTTTCCCCAGAACTATCTGGAGGCAGCTGCTGGAGGGTAGACTGTGTGTGTGTGCTGCACTAACATAACTAACATGTTAGCAGATTCATTATATCCAAACAATTTCAGCACAACACATCATAAAGTATAGATCCATGTACAAATAACCTCTTTACCCAGACTTAAACCAGATATTAGCTCATCCCTGTTGAAATGCATGTTCCTCCTTCTCTCCCCTCTCCCTCCCCATCAGACCTTCATTTCTGAATGAGATGAAGACATGACACTCATGGTGTCATGACACAGAATGAGATACTCAGTGGGAGGTCAGACTATGGCACAAATACCTCCCAGAAGTATTAGTTTTCCAGAGAACAGGAAACTACCAGGACCATGTACACAGTCCATCTAGCTTTACAGCCTTTCTGAGAGCACTTTAGCTGAGACTGACAGAGATGCACCCAAGTAATAGCTTTTCTGTCACTGTGCAGTGTTGCCTAATGTAAGATTAACACTGCCAGCAGACTCTTATGAGTGTCTGGAAAATGAAGCTCTCCACACTGTCTTTTCATATCAAGGAATGGGAATCTGTGTTATATTCAAACTTCATCACAACTGCATGCAGAAGAAAATATTTTCTTCCAAAGAATCACATTCTTTTATGAATTTTGGATGAGCTGTCATAAATAGACTGTCCCAATGCATCCACTTAAAAAGTTATTTAAAATTTCCATCATCTTCCCTAATGCTTTCAAGTAGGGCAGTAGGATACTTGTTCAGTTTTTCACATTACACATACTTGTTCAGCTTTTCTTCATTTCTATTGCATCTTAGGAAAACAAAAATCCAAAATCAAATAACATTCAGCAATATGTTCTGAATGTTCTGTAAGATGTTCCATTAAAGACCTTTCCAAGCAGAATGAATCAAGCCTCACAAGCCTCTCTAAACAACTACAGTTATTCCTTTTTACAGAACAGCCCCAAGTGTCCCATGGAAACATTGAAGACAGTGGCTCAAGCAAGTAGAGTTGGCTGGGTAGTTCTTCTGTAAAGGATTTAGGGCTTAGTCTCAGATTTAACTTTCCACAGGTCTTGCACCTTAAGGAGTGTTTCTGGTCCAGCAAGACCTGGGAGAAGGGAAATGAGCACAGCCAGAGAGCTAGAGTCCCAACAGAGTGAACCAGCAGGGTATTGAGCACAGTGAGGATAATGCAGCTGACACTGCTAATGTTAAGATGCATTCAGGGTCCCTCCCAGCATCACTTCATAGTGACTATTTTCTGAATTTACATGTTTTGCTTTCTGTGAAATACAATCCACTGCAGTACTTATACCAGTTTAACTGGGCTACAGACCTCTAATATAGTTTCCTCACAGAGATAACAGAGGCAAGGAACAAATAACCAAACCAACAAAACACCCTTACAAAATATACTTCACTTCCTTCTAGTGCTAAACTTTTCCCAGAGCCTAAGACATGGGTTAAATTAGAACAAATTACCCCAATTTTGAGACTGGAAGGCTTCAAGCAGAAAAACCCAGCTACTTTCCCGAGAGATACAAAAGCCACTCACTTTTTTGGAAATTATAAAAGACAAACAAAAACTCCAAATCCCAGAATTTACTGAGGGCAACAGTAAAACATCAAGCAAGAGATTACATCAAAATGGAATCTGTTTGCCAGCTCATGCACACATCTAACTCTCATCACTGCAGAGTACTGATTATACACTTCAAGAAGGGAACTTGGCATCGATGTAAAACTTTTAACTTAATTGTTCTTGTAAAACATCAACCTGAGGCAATAGTGATTTAAAGCTTGGCAGATACTGCAACAGAGAGGTTACAATACCTGCTACATCTGACAGGTAAAACTATCAGCTGCTTAGCCAGTTTAGCAGTATTACAGATGGGTAGGAAAGGACTTTCAGAAGACCTTGACTGCAGACAAAATTTTATCGCCTGAAAGTGGGGTCCTTGTTTTCCCTTCACAGGAATGATTACAGAAGTCTTACCTATATACTACAGTCATGCACAAGTGTCCTGTGGGTTCTCTACACAGTGTTTTTTCATCAGTTTAACAAAAACCTGCAGGAGAAGCTTGCCATATTGTTCACAGTGGGCACAATTATTGCCTGGAAACTTTATTTTCAAGAAGACAGTGGCTATGAATTATACTTCAGTAAATAAACATTTACTTAAATTGAAAGAACATTTACTTAAATTGAAGAGCATGCATATTAAGATGATCTGATGAACAATACATTTGTTTACAACACAGATACCTGCTGGAGAAACATATTTTCCCAGGAAAAGAGCTACTAAATTTTCTGCAGGACTGAACTAGCACATCATTGAACCCAACTGCACTAAAACAAGCAGCTATTCCGAAGCAAACAAAAATACCCCACAACAAACAACATTTGTTTTTATAATCCAGAAGTTTTAAATGCTCCAGTGTAACAGCACAATTGAGTTATTACTATTCCTGCTGCCTTCCAGATCTGGGTGCATAATCCTACATCCCTGATAATACTGAACATAAAATGATGAACATTCAACAATGTTGAAAGAGAAAAAAAATTACAATGGATTTCCTCTAATATTGGGTGAATCATGTTCCTTTTTGTACGTTCCTGTTCACTCAAGCATTAAGTATTTTCTGAATTATAGAACACATAACCTGGCTTGATCCTTTCTGGAAAGACAGGTATTAAATCATTTATAGGTTGAGTTGTCCACCAAGCCACTTACACAAAGTAATCTGCTATCTTGAAGCTTTCAGCAGGCTTTCAAACAAGCTCAAGGAATTGCCTCTGATAAAACACAGAAACACTGGGGAGATGCAGAAGTGCATTGAAAGAAACTCTATTCTAAGGCATATTTTCTTTGAACAGGAAAACAAAGATATTAGTCAGCATTAGATGTATGGGGCTGAAAGTCCACGCTATACTGGACTTGCATGTAAAATAAAACAAAGCACAAAGCAAAATGGCATGGTTTAGAAAGCTTTCTAAGGAAAAACAGACTTAGGCAATATGAGTCTTGGGAAGGAAAATGATAGCCCAAGGCCTTCAGGTGAAGAGGTGCCAATATACTCTTCCATAGCACCTAGCCCAGACTTAAAACTGGTATGTGGTGGTGACAAATGACATTTAAATGCAAGCAACAAAGGTGAATGTGGCCAGAAAAAAATGATTACTTAGAGTCCAGAAATGTAGAGCAGAGGCCCAATGGAAGGCTACAGACCTCACCATCTTCTGATTTAAAAACGGAAACTCCGCAATACTGTTATACTGAAACCCTGTTTATCAGTGATTCTCCCCTCCAGAGAGTTGCAACTAGAAATCAAAAGCAGAACACTGACAAGTGTTCCTTCAGGAGAAACTTCCCATCTTCAGCACAAGAAAATCAGAAAAACAAAGCAGGAAAGAGAAACATCCAGAATCAGTCATTGGCACTTAGAAGAAAAAATGGAAGGAGAAATTGTAGGGGTGACTATTCAATTGAAGTGACAGGGAACAAACCTAAAACACTCCCTGCTCGTTTGGGGCAGAACTGCAACTGCTTGCATTGTTCATTAGAAAAAGATTTACCATTGAATATAATGAAGCAGCACACTGTCTATATCTGCACAAACAGACAGAAAAACCACC
>VYZU01000105.1:6128-18649 GCA_013401355.1 Ceyx cyanopectus | reverse complement strand
CTCTGGAGACACTGAAGGCTCGCCTGGATCTGTTCCTGGGTGACTTGGTCTAGGTGATCCTGCTGTGGCAGGGGGGTTGGACTAGATGATCTTCTAGGTCCTTCCAACCCCTAATATCTATGAATATCTATGAATCTACAAGCCAAGAGGCTGTACAGCTGTATATGGCCTGTGTGCTGCCCAGGAAATCTTATTTTCTTTTGAGAAATCCTGCACAAAAATTTGAATTCATGTGCAATGAAACTGCTGTGTTGGTAGGTCATCCATACCATACATGTGTTGTGCTTGTGGAAGAAGCTGAAGCACTGAGTCTATAGGAATTGCAGGTTTTTAATGGCCAAAGTAGTAGTGTGTGCAGTGCAAGTCCTGGGTGCACTTGCTGCGGTTGCACCTGATGCACAAACGACAGTGGCCATTTGTTTGAGATGCTGAGATGTTGGACTTCCAAAGTCTTGAAAAATGCACTGAACTAGGAGCTGCTAAAGCCCCTGTGTGCAAATAGTAAGTCAGCATATGCAGAGTATCTAGGACTGACATTTGCAGACTTGATTATCCATGTTCCAATTTTTTCCCAGGTTTTTTTTTTTTTTTTTTGCAATCCATTTGAATGTGGGACAAATTTACATTGAGAGACTGAAGCTAATATCTGCATGAAAATGCCTTTCTTCTAACCATTTTTGTTTGATATCTTCAATTCTGGAAGAGCAGGAAACTGCTCTAATTAGCTGAACCCTAGTGACCTAACAAAGCATACACGCTTTGGGAAGTCAAAGGTCTTTCCAGTCATACGCTGAAATTAATTTCTCATGAATTACTCCACTTCTCTGCTCAGGTCAGATCTCTTGCAGTGTTCAGCTTATAATGGCATGTCTTATACATGGTGAGGGGATGGTAAAACTGTGCTTCTGTCAGCCTGTCTTATTCCTCTTCCCTAAAATGAATAAACTTCCATGGCATTTTGCCTGTAGGTTGTATCCTCCCTGGCATCTTGTCCTGACGCTGACCTTCTGGCTCCAGATCTCTGACTGACACAGATACACCAGTGAAAGTCTGGAGAGAAGGTTTGGCCTGGGAAGCTGTGCTGAAAAACTATTCTAGAAAACCGTGTGCACAGCAGTGTGGCTCTCTCAGTCATGTAGCTCATTTTTGAAGAAACAGGTTCCAGTTTAAGCCCAAGAAAGGCACTTGATCCCTTGGGCCCTCCTGTGTTGGTACATACATTAAAACCATGCTAGAAAAAGTGATGCCTGAAGGCTGCAGGGTCAGCACTGTACTAGATGACCTGTACTCCAAGGGGGTTATGCCAGTTTGCTTGTGGTAGGAAAGATAATGGGATTAAATTTGACATAATCCCTTTGGATTTTAGTTAAATGTATGTGCCAAATTGCTTTTAAATATATATACTAAGAAATATATGCATATATATAAGTAAAATATATAGGCTTCGGCTGTTTGACTCCATCACTGAGGCAGTGAAAACAAAGTCTCTTGTAGTACACTTACATTTTCATGGATATTGTAGGGATAGAATGACTTGAACTAATTTTATATAGTCAGTCTGAGTCCTACTTTTATTTTAGTCTTCATGGTGTGGAGTTGGCAGAGATGTTTTTTTTTGCAGCTGCATTGATGCTTAACAGGAACAAAGCTCAGGCTCCTTCCTTCCTGTAGTACTTGTAATACTGGGTGTGCAACATGTTCCAGCAGCCTCATTTATCTTTGGAGTGTAACAGTGCTGAGGCAGAAAAACCTTTGCTGGAGTAATGCTGGTTGCACCAGTTTGTTTTTCTCCTAGCATGGTGTGTGGCAGCTCTTTTGAGTGTTCCTTTATGACTGCTGCTAGAATGGGCCAAATGTTTTTCTCAGATAAGTCTGCCTTACATGTGACACTATTTATTTTTCAATGAAAGCATAAAGAGGAGATTGAAAAAGGAATATTGGAGAGTTTGTTTGTCTTTTTTATATCTCTCTGTGAAGGTTATTGAAGGGGATGGTGCTGAAGACCCACCATGGTACCAGGTCAATGATGTGTATGGTTTGCTAAGCCCAAGGGCTCAGTTTGGTGTTGCTGGGTTCTTCCCTCACCTTTGCTGCTCTGGTGGGAGCAAAATCAACAAAGAAACAATGAATAAACAGAATGTAGTAGGGAAAGGCATCTGTCTCTTCTTCCTCCACCCAAGTAGACACAAATGGTGAAAATAAGACCTTAAAACTGGCAAACCCTCTGTATTTTGGAACAGCAGTTCCTCTGAAGAGAAACACTGAGAGCATTTTCAATACCATTTCAGTAATGTCTCTGACTCTCTGCTCCCAGAGCTTACAGATAAAATGACACCCACAGCAATAAGGGTTGTATCTGCAAATGATCTCTCCTCTCTTTCCTCAACTTTCACTGTCTCTCAGCAGCATCATAGTAGCTGCCATGCAAAGTATTTGCAATCAACTGATCTTTTGTTTGTTGGGTTTTTGTTTGTTTATTAGGGGTTTTTAGATTTTTTTTTTCTTCTTTTATAACAGCTCATTTGTAAAGCTGCAGTTTCACCAGAGCTTACAGATAAAATGACACCCACAGCAATAAGGGTTGTATCTGCAAATGATCTCTCCTCTCTTTCCTCAACTTTCACTGTCTCTCAGCAGCATCATAGTAGCTGCCATGCAAAGTATTTGCAATCAACTGATCTTTTGTTTGTTGGGTTTTTGTTTGTTTATTAGGGGTTTTTAGATTTTTTTTTTCTTCTTTTATAACAGCTCATTTNCAGGAAACTGCTCTAATTAGCTGAACCCTAGTGACCTAACAAAGCATACACGCTTTGGGAAGTCAAAGGTCTTTCCAGTCATACGCTGAAATTAATTTCTCATGAATTACTCCACTTCTCTGCTCAGGTCAGATCTCTTGCAGTGTTCAGCTTATAATGGCATGTCTTATACATGGTGAGGGGATGGTAAAACTGTGCTTCTGTCAGCCTGTCTTATTCCTCTTCCCTAAAATGAATAAACTTCCATGGCATTTTGCCTGTAGGTTGTATCCTCCCTGGCATCTTGTCCTGACGCTGACCTTCTGGCTCCAGATCTCTGACTGACACAGATACACCAGTGAAAGTCTGGAGAGAAGGTTTGGCCTGGGAAGCTGTGCTGAAAAACTATTCTGGAAAACCGTGTGCACAGCAGTGTGGCTCTCTCAGTCATGTAGCTCATTTTTGAAGAAACAGGTTCCAGTTTAAGCCCAAGAAAGGCACTTGATCCCTTGGGCCCTCCTGTGTTGGTACATACATTAAAACCATGCTAGAAAAAGTGATGCCTGAAGGCTGCAGGGTCAGCACTGTACTAGATGACCTGTACTCCAAGGGGGTTATGCCAGTTTGCTTGTGGTAGGAAAGATAATGGGATTAAATTTGACATAATCCCTTTGGATTTTAGTTAAATGTATGTGCCAAATTGCTTTTAAATATATATACTAAGAAATATATGCATATATATAAGTAAAATATATAGGCTTCGGCTGTTTGACTCCATCACTGAGGCAGTGAAAACAAAGTCTCTTGTAGTACACTTACATTTTCATGGATATTGTAGGGATAGAATGACTTGAACTAATTTTATATAGTCAGTCTGAGTCCTACTTTTATTTTAGTCTTCATGGTGTGGAGTTGGCAGAGATGTTTTTTTTTGCAGCTGCATTGATGCTTAACAGGAACAAAGCTCAGGCTCCTTCCTTCCTGTAGTACTTGTAATACTGGGTGTGCAACATGTTCCAGCAGCCTCATTTATCTTTGGAGTGTAACAGTGCTGAGGCAGAAAAACCTTTGCTGGAGTAATGCTGGTTGCACCAGTTTGTTTTTCTCCTAGCATGGTGTGTGGCAGCTCTTTTGAGTGTTCCTTTATGACTGCTGCTAGAATGGGCCAAATGTTTTTCTCAGATAAGTCTGCCTTACATGTGACACTATTTATTTTTCAATGAAAGCATAAAGAGGAGATTGAAAAAGGAATATTGGAGAGTTTGTTTGTCTTTTTTATATCTCTCTGTGAAGGTTATTGAAGGGGATGGTGCTGAAGACCCACCATGGTACCAGGTCAATGATGTGTATGGTTTGCTAAGCCCAAGGGCTCAGTTTGGTGTTGCTGGGTTCTTCCCTCACCTTTGCTGCTCTGGTGGGAGCAAAATCAACAAAGAAACAATGAATAAACAGAATGTAGTAGGGAAAGGCATCTGTCTCTTCTTCCTCCACCCAAGTAGACACAAATGGTGAAAATAAGACCTTAAAACTGGCAAACCCTCTGTATTTTGGAACAGCAGTTCCTCTGAAGAGAAACACTGAGAGCATTTTCAATACCATTTCAGTAATGTCTCTGACTCTCTGCTCCCAGAGCTTACAGATAAAATGACACCCACAGCAATAAGGGTTGTATCTGCAAATGATCTCTCCTCTCTTTCCTCAACTTTCACTGTCTCTCAGCAGCATCATAGTAGCTGCCATGCAAAGTATTTGCAATCAACTGATCTTTTGTTTGTTGGGTTTTTGTTTGTTTATTAGGGGTTTTTAGATTTTTTTTTTCTTCTTTTATAACAGCTCATTTGTAAAGCTGCAGTTTCATGGATACCAGCACACTGATGGATTTGGGCTTGAAGCAGCAAACTGGTTTATAGGCTAGACTATATTTCTGGAAGCCTTATCTTGCATTTCTTTAATCATTTTAGCAGACTCTTAACTGCATTAGCAGTGCTGACAATAACAGTCATTAAAAAAAAATGTCTGGCAGTGATTTTTTTTTAATATATATATAATTTTTTTTACATGGCTTCCCTTGTTAGTGTTGCTGGAAATAATTAATCCACAGTGCTGAGGTATGAATTAATTACTTATATTGCAATTTTATTCTCCACCCACCCCAACATTACTTTGCACTAGGCAGCTGTAAGTTTCAAATGGCCCTGCTCCCTCTTTGGTCAGCAAATCATTCATATTAATGCACTTTCAGCCTCCTGAAGAGGGGTACATTGTTTAAGATGATCTTTAGAAAAGATTACCCTGTCAGCTGCAGAACGGTGTTTACATTGTGTATCCGGTACCGAGTCCTGTGTTGCTGCTGGCAATGACCTGTCTGCATAATGCTGGGGGAACTTTTAAAAGTAAATCCTGAAAGCTCCATTCTCTAAAAGAGGTAAACTGTGACCAGACTAAGCTTATAAGTGTGTATTGGGAAATAATCCTGCCGGATGGATGGGAATACTTGTTCTGGTGTTCCCTCTCACACACCATCCTCGGGGATCGCCTCCTTCCTTGTGAGAAATGCTTTCCTGGGATGGATCTGGCTTTGAACTGACCAGATGGCAGCTTTTATGTTTTTACATCTACTTTTTGTGATTCGTGAATAAATCGAATACAAGGTGATTCCTACTGTGCTACAAACGGGAGCCACGAGAATCATCTCCAAGCTGATTTTTGCATCCTTTGCCAAATGCAATAGTGTCAGGAACTGAGTGACTCCCATGCATGAGAATAGACCCCCTGAGTTTTGGGCACAAACTCTTAGTCTGCTGGTGTTATCTGTCACTGGTGAAAAACGGTGATTGCTCTGTGCAGGGTTTCATTTTTTTTTTCTGCTTTAGACCTATATAAACACAGCCCAGCTTGCCAGATAGAGTATGTTGCATTTTTTTAACCTGGTCTACAGATTTTTTTTTTCTTGTTTACAAAAAATGTCACAATAAGTAAAAGAACTTTCCTGTATCCCCTTGGAGTTTAGATAAAACTGAAAAGAATGGAGACAGAACTATAGGTCACCAGTCATTGATATGATCAAGCTTAATTAATTTGATGTCTTATTGTGGAGTTGTGTCCCCATGTGAGATTATTCTGAGCATGCTCCCTAGCTATGCCTCAGATGTTTCTTTGTTGTTGCTGCTTGTGAGATTGTATCTTTTGAGAGACTATTTAGATGGCAGAGTCTCTGCCTGGTGGGAAAAGCTTTTCAGCGCTTGTCTATTGATCTTATAGTTTTGTTGCAGTGGGGAATGAAATGTTGAGCCTGTTTATATCCTTAGAAGCAAAGAGCAGTCTCCTTCCCCCTGCTTTCCTAAGATGTCATATCTTGAAGGAAAGTAAACCAGAAAAGGAACAAATTTATTCTCAGAGCTTGGAAGATGATGAATTATTTATCCTTTGAAAGCTTCCACTATCTTTGCATGAAAGGGAAGTCCTATTATTAAAAGCAAGGACTTATTTTTCTGCATATCAATAAGAGGGAGATCAGAGTTGACTGATTATTGAGACGTCTTTTTCCTTAGAGAACTGGACAGCTCTGGCTGTTTGGCACCAAGAAGCTGTTTTTAAAACAACAAAGTTGATAGATTTGATATTAATTTGAGATTGAAGCCCTGGTAAAAGGCCTATGAGGACCAAAAGATGAAACAAGAGTTTTTGAGGAGTTTATGCGTGACCACGTATCTTAAGTATTTATCTGTTAAATATATTTTCCCTGTGTATGCAAAGCTTTTTGTTTAGTTTTTCAGTCAGATTGTGTTTATTCTGACTCCTTTCTTTGATTCCCAAGGGTATACATAAGCTAGAACACTTGAAAATAAGCTTCCTCCGCTGGAAGATGACTAGCATCCCACCCTGCTACTGTTTCTTCTGCCTTCTGAAAAGGCTCTATTTGTGCTTGTGAGAAGCAAGCCCCACAGGCTGAGTAGGTATCGGTTTTCCCTGGGGGTGCCTCAGTGCAGCATTTAGCTGTGCTTTGGTGTGGACTTCAGGGAGTGAAGTATAAACTGAGATGTACACCCTTTATTGCTTTTGGATATTCCCTGTGTATTGTGGCCAGTAAAACACTAATTTCTGCTCAGAAGTGTAAGGTGAAATTATCCAGACTCGTGATTTTTCCTTGATCTTGTCTCTCGCTGGAAGTTGTCATGTGTAATGGCCTAGAATCAAAGCACTAGCCCAATGAAAGATTTTCTTGGGATGGGTTGTACTGTTGGAACTGGCATCTTTAGTCAGTGGAGGGTGCAGAGGATCAGACTTCCTGAGACAGTGAACACCCTCCTATAGGTAACCCTGACAGCAGAAATTCTGATTTACATGTGACTTCACTAAGATTGCTGTAGAAGTAATGAAATAATATAATTTGTTCTCAGTGAGCTGGAAACTTTGGGGGAGAATGTGTGTTTGTGCATCCTGTCTGAGGGTGTTGCTGTTAGCTTCCAGGAGCTCCTTGTTATAGGTATGAAANTTGTTGCCCTCCTCTGGACCCGCTCCATCAGATCCATGTCTTTCCTGTGTTGAGGGCTCCAGAACTGGATGCAATACTCCAGGTGAGGTCTCGCCAGAGCAGAGTAGAGGGGCAGAATCACTTCTCTCAATCTGCTGACCACACTTCTCTTGATGCAGCCCAGGATGCAATTGGCCTTCTTGGCTGCAATTGCACACTGCTGGCTCATGTCCAGCTTCTCATCCACCAACACCCCCAAGGCCTTTTCTGCAGAGCTGCTTTCCAGCACCTCATCCCCCAGCCTGTATTGATAGTGAGGGTTGTTCCAACCCAGGTGCAGGACCCTGCATTTAGTCTTGTTGAACCTCAGGAGGTTCACCTGGACCCACCTCTCCAGCCTATCCAGGTCCCTCTGGATGACATCCTGTCCCTCCATCCTTTCATCAGCACCACTCAGCTTGGTGTCATGTGAGAACTTGCTGATGATGCTCTCAATCCCACTGTCAATATCATTAATGATGATAATAAACAGTACAGGTCCCAGTACAGACCCCTGCTTCTTTCCATTCCTGCTTCTTAATTTTAGGGCAGCAGGATCTGACTGATTCAGTGATCACCTCATGAAAGGACCTTGGTCTACACAGAAGCCTCCAGCAGACCTGGTGTCTCTGTCCTACAGCTAGGACAGCAGGAGCCCATACCTCTCATCCTGTCTGGGCTTCCGTTTCAGGGCACCTATAAGTAGCAAGTTAAACTTGCAGAAAACTTCAAAGGAACAATCCCTTCAGTGATTGCCAGTTTAAAACCCAGGCAGTTTTAGTACTGGGTAGCATCCAGCTCTTTAGCAAGGTGACATTCCTGCTGTAGTTAACTATTCTGATCACCACCAGGACTATATGTTGTTTGTTAAGCAGGCACTATAAAATTATCTCCTTTACTGCTTGGATTTCTGCTGTTACCAGATTCAAATGGCCTTAAATGTCACTTATATGGGCTTCCTTAGTTCTAGTTGAGTGACTTCAGACTATGACAGGTCTGTCAAGTCTCCCGCAGCTTTCACAAAAATCCAATAATGAAAAATAGCCACAGAGCATTAATTATAAGCACATGTAGAGCTATTAAAAGCTGCAGCCTGGCAAAACATTTTCCCATACTCTCAGTTTTAAGCGTATGAGAGGCTTCAACCTCTTAAGATACTTTTCTGGATTAAGATCCGAATTCCCCAAAGAGTCCGACACACATTTAACTACTCTTTAAGGCAAAATGAACCTCCTCCAGATACTATTAATAATGCTTGCACATTAAATCACTTTTTCATGCAGTCATTCTCAAGCACTGTACATAGAATCCAATGTATAAACAAGTAAGTTCAGATAAAGCTGACAGAAATAGAGTTCTAAAACAATAATCTCATAGTGCTCTGTGTGCCACGCAGCAGATAATGCAGTTCAATCTTATTTTGCTTCTTACTCTTTACTTGAGGAGAAAGAAGGCTCCAGATATGTAGAGATTTAGGCTGTGTATGCCTAGTTCTTATATCTTTGTGGAAGCACAATATTCTACAGGGCTGAAACATGCCCTTCTTTTCTAAAAAATGAAAACATGAAGATGAGATGCAGTCGATGAGGAAAGTACTTGCTTCTGACCATTTACCTCACAAAATGGAGGATGAAATTCAACTCATGCAATGTGTATATCTATCACATTGATTTCCACCAGAAGACAGGCAGAAAGGAGGTGCCCTGAAGGCCCATTCTTCATGTGGTTCAATGCCTGCACTGTTGTATTACCAATGTGCAAATTGCCACTTGTGGGAAAAAAACATTTAAGTCTCATGACCTTCATTTTCTTTCTAAAGACAAGTTTATACTTCCCCTTTTTCTCCTATTTTCAGGTGCCTGTTACTTGTTATCTTTGACAGCAAATCTCAGGAGATACTCTTGAGCTCAGTAAAAACACTGAACCCCAGCTCTAATCTTACTTGGGGAGTTGGGCAAGCACCTTTGGCATAGCTGATTGAATGTCTATATAGCTGTGCAGGTGCTTTGTAGCAGAGTTATAGGTGCACCCAAATCTCCCTGAAGTACCTGAAGTTTGTAATACATAATCTCTGCGTCTTAATTTTGTTCATGAAGAAGATGGGAGAATTTCAACTCTCAGCAATGCAAATAATACTGCAGTTTTGGGTGTTTGTAGATTACTATTCAGATAGGGTGCCTCAAGTGAGTGTACATGCAGAAAAATTGGTGCTTTTGTTTTTTGAGTGTTGTTGATGGTAGTAACAGGTAAGTAAGTACTACTGCCCTGGACAGCTGATGGGGGAAAAGGAGAAAAGTCAAAGCAGACCCACTTTGGTTACTCCAGAATGGATAAAGAGATTCTAGAAGCATGTTTTTCCAAGGGATTATTTTCAAGAAGATCATATTAAAGCTGCATGGGTCATGGTGATGATCAAATAAGAGAAAGAAAAGAGAGGAGAAATGTGCTTTGTTTTACTACTGGTTACCTCTCTATAGATGAAGTGGTCAAATATTTGTTCTCAGTGTAGATGTGAATCAATTAGAGTTGTTTAAAAAACTGTCCTTTGCAGGAACAAAGGTGAGAAATGGAGACTGTCAGGATCTGAGGTCACTGGATTTTTGGGAGCAAATTCTTGACTGATGTTGACTGCTTGACCTTCTTCAGTTATTTAAGTAAATAACTTAAAATATGTAGGGTTGTCAACATGACATCTTGGCTCGATGTAATCACCCATTTCTTGCAGTCTTAACAGAGTTACTATACCAAGATAAATGTCAGCTTTACTCCTTGTGGAATCCTGATCTTGAAAACAGGCCTATGTTTAGGACTTCACATAATGCTGTTGTCTGGAATTATATTGTTACAATAGGGGTTGGGATCTTGACTTTTTAGAATAATATGGAAAATATAATTGGTCTTTTGTTTTTAAGGAAGACTGGGTAGCAAGAAAAGTAGCCTTGTCTGATAGCATTTGTATCTTCTCCTTTGGCTATAAAACCAAAAAATGTTTCAGCTTTCTGGCTTGAGAGTTACTGCTGACTATGGAGTTTCAAAGTAAGCAGTAGTGGGAAGTTGGAAACTCCAAAAGTCCTCTTACATTTTCTGCANGCTAAAAAGAAATCAGAAAGTAATCTGTGTAATTTTACATTATGGCACAGAAACGTGGCATTTTGGATAAAATTTAGATAAAATGGGAGTTATAATGTACTTAGCATGACGAATTTGATAATTATGTATTGAAATTACATGAACGCCTACAGTGTGTGGGGTTTGACATAATTTGGATGTTCTTGTTCTAGTCTGTACACAGAATACATGGCCATTCATGTTTTCAGTTTACGTATTTAATTAATTTTGCCCAATTAATATTTTATAAGGTTTTGGAATTGTGTAGAGTGTCTGTTTGTTTCTATAAGAAACAGACATGAAGTTCAAAGCAGAAAGCAAGGCATTTGGCTTTTTTCTGCTTAGTTTCTCTTCAGTTTGCAGAAAGCTTTTACATAAAGATAACATATTTTCTGTAAAATATTTTGGGGTTCACTCTAGAGCTGTTCCTAAAGATGTCCTTGTCTTCTCCCCATGGTTCATTTTGAGTCCTTTGTTGCTCTTGATATGAGAGGTGATGGGGGAGAAAATTGGGGAGCCCTTATCAGTGTTTTGGAAACCCACAGGACAAAGTTGTCAGAGGCAGGAGAAAGCTGCTGTTGGTGGTGGATTTATTTTATTGCCGAGGAGGTGGTGCCAAATGGGAACCTGAGCAACCAAAAAGAAAACAACAGCCACAGTGGTTAGCATTGTGTTGAGGAACAGGAGGCAAGCATGTGGGTAACAGGGCAATTTACAGTGGCAGACACAACAATTCTCCTGCAAGTTGTGTGTATCCAATATATATTTTCCTAGGATGAGGGAGATTAAAACCTTGTTACACTATGTCTTGCTGTTTTATAGAGTTTTGCTCAAAAAATCATCACAAATGTATCTATTTCTTTCCTTATTTTTTTCTTATATTAAAAAAAAAAAGCGCTACTGGCTTGCTATCCCACCTCAGTCTTGCTTGCCTACCGATTTTGCCACTTCTAATTCTCTGCTTGTTAATGCCAGAGCATATTTTTCATACACAGACATTATATGAGATGGCCTTTTAGAAGCACAGCTAGGAGCTCTCAATTTTAATGAATTAGCCTCTACACTAAAATCCTTTCCAAGTGACATAATCTTCAACATGGTGCCCTTGGAGAATATCCTTGGTAGTTAGCTAAGGAGCTGAAAAGAAGTTGTTAAGCTAAAATGGTTAAGCGTACGATCTAATTTTCTTTCACAGAAGAATAACCTAAAAAGGGTAAGGATGTATTTATGTCTACTCTAGCTGTACACAAAGGCTCCTGTTCTTGGGGCTCTGCTGGTCTTGGCATACACAAAGAAGTGGTTGCTATTGCAGTATACTGGAATTTTGTACATCTTCAAATTGCCCACACTCCTGTACTAAAATTAATCCAATAGGAAAAGAGTGGTCATTGTAATTGTCTGTTATGCCACCAAATCCTTAAATGAGTAACTGGAAAAGTGTGATGTACTGAGGTTATAAAATATATACGTGTTTATGCTCGCATGTGCATTGTTAGCCTGCGGTCATTGCTCTCTCTTTTTTTCCCCTCTCTGTTTAATTCTGTGCTGTCCACATCTGTTCTCCTGAAGCACTTTCTAGTGCATGGAAAGATGAATGCATTGAACTCCAGCAGGGCTGATGCCCATGTGAAAGGGGTTAGTATATTTTATTGTTTTGTTAAGTCATTCAGGAGGAGAGAAAGCAGCAGGAAGGCTGCCATAGCCTTTGGTGTATCTGCTCCTGGTCCTGTGTGAGCTGTCTGAGTACACACGGGAATGTGCTCCCTCTCTGTAAGAATGAAGANGACATTTTCTGCACTTTATAGCCTATCTGTGACAATTCATCAAATTAATGAATTCAGTCCTGATAACAGGATACTAAGACCTACACATTTCTCCTTATTTGCTTTGATTTCTTTTTGAGCAGAACAAAAGGGTTTTTTGAAGCCTTACTTTAACATTTGAAAAGGAAAGAGGAGGATATGGCTTTTGTTTCAAAGCATGTTTGTGACAGGTATGGATTTGGAGGTCCTAAGAAGTGTTAAGTTAATAATTGTAAGTGCCTAGGAAAGGTTTACCTCTAGAACTTTGATCTCTTTAAACTATATGACAGTTTAAAGATGTGAAAAAGTCTGTTGCATTAAATCACCCAACTGTAGAATCTCAATTTATTTCCAGAATGAAAT
>VYZU01000104.1:13450-24561 GCA_013401355.1 Ceyx cyanopectus | reverse complement strand
TCAAGTACACCATCAGTGACTGTCACATAGTTTTGTGCCAAGGAAAGATGTTGCCAAATAACTGTGCAGCTAATACAAACTACAAATTAGTCTTGAATAACAACAACTGGGGTGTGTTTTTAAAATATACAAGGTGGAAAGAGTAATTTTAAAAGCCAACACTTAAACATACATAATGTTAATTTTCCTGACTGAAGTTACCCTGTTTCATTGTGATAACATTTTTTAATTGCTGTGATACTGGAAGTCATTAACAGATGTTACTAAGTGGTTTTTACATTTTATTTGCAGGTGTTGAAACTCGTATTAGTCTGACAACAGAATATGGAAAAAGAAGCATGCCCTCTGCTCCCCATTTGACAAGACTGGTTATCACTGCCTCTGTTTCTTAAAGCTTTGGAAGAGTTTAGGTGATAAGAAGAAATGCTGTAAGTAGAGTTTAGACCTTTGCATAATATTCAGTCCCACAAGAAATATGCATATGATAAGGTAGTTTTAGGCAGACCATGTCTCAGCAGAACTATTCAGATGCTCCCTTCACTAGAAGAATGGTGTTAAACAGTATTTGCCAAAAAAAGGTATGTAATTTCCTTCATCATAAAAAAACCCCAAACACTCAAAAAAACATTTTAGCAAAACTTGGCAGGGAGCCTAACCAGTATCAAAGTAGAAAGTTACTTGTAGAATTTAAGTAAAGATAAATAAAATCAGCTGGTTACTTCTCAGAAAACAGACTTGAAACTTTGCAAAACAGAATGTATATAATAAGTTAGGACTTCAGCTCACATATTAATAAATATTAAGCTGAAAACCAGAAGTTTTTTGTTGTTTAGAAGCCAGTGCCAGATGTTTCTGCAATTACAGCCCCTCATCTAATGAGTACTGTCAGCATTCCAGACAAACTCTATCCAGTGCCAGCTGGATTTGAATCTCTGGCAAATCTATTTAGACAGCAGTGGTATGTGAACAAAACCCCAGCTGATCAGGTTTGAAGCACAAACCGAAAATGAGTTTGTCACTCTTTTAAATTTCTGCATACACTGATGGGAAATTGCTGGAAAATGAAATGAAGAAATGGCAGAAGCAGTTTAGTTTCCTGTCAGCTCTGAGATGCAGACAGCCTTACACAAATATGATACAGAAGCAAGCTCTTGTCAGTGTAATCTAGGTAGGCGCCCTGGCATCAAAGAGAAAGTGCTCGGATATTAATGGGCCATGGCTGCAGCTCTGTTCTGTTCCTGGGTCTCCATGGTCTCATCACACCAGTGAGCCTCTCTTTGGCTTTCCTACCCTTTGCTTTTCAGGTAGGTTGAGCTCAAGATGCTCATCCTGCAGATGATCATGCCCGTATGAGGGCACTGGACATGTGCCAGGCTCCAAGCAAGGCACACACATGCTCGTGGTTGCAATGCTGGAGCTCCCAAGTTTCTCGTACTACACAGTGGCTAGTAAGTCTAATTTTGTTTAAAGGTGGGCCTGCCACATTGTGACACTGACTTTGCTGGGCACAGTCACAGTTCTGTTTATGTATTAAAAGAAAAAAAAGAAGAGATAGGTTGAGAGAAATGGGTCAGTTTAGTTTGGAGAAGACAGAGAGGATCTCACCAGTGCTTATAAATATCAAGAGGATGGGGCAGATCTCTTTTCAGTGGTGCCCAGTGATAGGACAAGGAGCAACAGGCACAAACTGGAACACAGCATGTTCCACCTAAACACAACAAAAAAACCTTCTTTCCTGTGAGGGTGACAGAGCCCCTGGAACAGGCTTCCCACAGAGGCTGTGGAGTCTTCTCTGAAGACTTCCAAAAACCTCCTGGATGCAATCCTGGGCAACCTGCTCCTGCATTAGCAATGGGGCTGGACTAAATGATCTCCAGGCATAACTTCCAACTCTTGCCATTCTGTGATTCCATTAAATCAGTAAGTTCTTTTTTTATTGCTTATTTTAGGGTTAGGTGGTGCTGTTCACTTTAAAAGTAGGTCCAAGAACCTCACCTTGAGCCACGGTTTATATGTATAAAACTGTGCACATAGTGAGTTGTTTGGAATAGCTTCTCTTGAACAGCCATTTCTGGAGAAATCTCTGGTTTAAGCAAGCCCTTGTTACTTGATAGTTCTCATTCTGCCCAGCCCACATCTACCTTTCTTCTAGCTTCCTTCTAGGAGCCAGTTACAACTGGAGAATTGCAAAGGATGTAGAATCCAATCGACTAGGATTGGATTAGCATGTGAATACTCAGTTTTAGTAATGACCTGGACTACAGCTGCTCTCTCTCAGATCTGCCTAGGTCTTGGGCACTGGAGAAAAGCAGGGAAGCAAAAAGTGTAAGGTGTGTATGCATTGGAGGATTTCTCCTGAGAAATGCTGAATATTCTTTATTATTTAATTCCAGGGAATATATTGACAGTCAAAAGTGCAAAGCTTCTCAAATTATTGAGCCCTTAATAAGTAGCAGCAACCCCAGAGTGACACAGAAACTGGAACGGTGTGTGGGGTCATGGCTCTCATATGGCAACGAGTGACTTACATAAGGAGACCCCTGTGGTTACAAACAGGTGTCACATCACTTTTTTCTATTAAAGTGATCAAATGGGTTGAAATCCCCAGAGATGCTGTTATTGAGGTTCATGCTCAGGGCTACGTAGCCCAATTGCCTGCAGTCTCAGGGGAGGGGGAGCTTTGCACAGGAGGTGAACTCTGGTTGGCTGAATTTCTTTAATAATTGCCTCAGAGTCTATTATATGTGCACCACATCAAATAATTACAGGTCCCCCTCTTTTTTGACCTGTAACCTAGGACTGTTTGGCTTGAAAAATCAAAGACGGTTATTTACCCCTTGAACTGATTATTTCTCTACATTTGCTGCATTTAGGGGTTTATCACTGGGCAAAGAAAAAACCCAGGAAGGAACAGTAGTCCTAAAAGTGATATATAAATTGGTCAGATGAGGTAAAGAGAACAGAAGTCAGGCTGTTGTCGCTTGCACTATTACTGATGTGAAATAAAGCCATTTTTAGTGTTCAGAGGTTTTACAGACTGCTCCTTTGAGCTGTTTCCAGGTTCAACTTTCATTTTTTCTATAGGGTAAGGTTGTTTATTGAAAAAAAAGCATTTCATTTCATAGTGATGAATTATCAGTCAGTGACTTTGTCCTGTAAAACCTGCGGATGTTTGTAATCATTGGGAATCTTCTTTTACCTCTTCATGCTGCTACCTGAGGCTTCTCAATGAATATGCTTCCTTCCATCTCCCTTCTTGTAAGTGAAGGTGCAGGTTAAGTGGTTTTCTTCTTACTGCTCAAAACTAATGAAACCAAGGAACAGTTTTAAGAGAGGAAATGCCCTTCACTGACCACACTGGGTTGTTGGAGAGCAAAGCTATAAAGCAAATACCTCCCCTTGATAGCAATCCTAGGCAAGAGCTTACGTTAAATAATGGGTGGTAAATTAGGCACTGATTTACAGCCCTTCTTGATGCTAGTGGTATGATACCAAAGGGTGGGAATAACAAAGAAGCACACAATTTTCCCTTGCAATCAACCCCTTTTTGAGTCTGGCTGTGATGGATACACAGGTGCAGTGAAGCACACAGAAGCTTGGAGGGAGTTTTGAATTTCAATTTCTGTTTCCAGTTGGCGGGTTTGGTTGCATTGTATGGTTGTGATACAGTAAAAACCACCACCATGTTAAGCAATCAAAATTATTTCTTTGCATTTGAAATAGCAGAACTCATATTTTTGTAGAAGGTAACATCCCAACTTCCCATGAATGCCCAATCTCAATTCCCTTGTAATTAAGCTGTTCCACTTCAGCCAGAAATACGGTCAAAATATGTCATTTGGTAGCAGTGCAGCCATTGCCCTGTGGTCGTTCTGCAGGTGCAGGTGTGCTGCAGAAAGCCATGGAAATGCAGCTGCCACAGAAGCCTGGGGAGAGCAGGGCCCAGTTCCTCCAGTTGCATAGCAATCAAGCTAAATTGCTGTCGGTTTGATCGAAAGGACAAATAGGTTGACAATAATACACGGCTGTATTGACAGAGAGCCTCTCACAAAAAGCTCTATAAGCTGGATAGCATAAGGGTAGGACAGGACTTCAGTGCACAGCCTAACAATTAGATTGCCCGTTTCTGTTTTATTTCTCCACTATATGCTATTATACTTGACATTTATGTGTGTTCACTGCTATAATTTTAAATCGTATTATTGAAATAAAGACTGGTATGTGAAAGCCACAAATGATAGCTCATTTAGTGCTTTCCTTGTGGCTTTGGATCGTCATGGTTTTTGACTTACAAGAGACTTGGCAATGGCACAAGTGGGCACACCAGGGGAAAAAAGACCCATAAATTTTGGACCAGATTTTAAAATTAGTTAAATCTTCTTTGCAATGGATATGTGTGGTCTGGTAGGGCAGGTTTGCTAATGGTGCATTTTTGTGGTCATAGGTCTTCGTGCAGCCAAGCAAACTGCTGGCAGTGTGCTGTAGGGGAAACTGACATGATGGTTTTCTGATATTTTCTAGTGTAGGCAGCAAGTTACATAAAGGTTCAGTTCTCAAGGGTTGGACTGTTGCAAAAGGCAACATAGAAAGCCAGACATGAAGGTATAACAAGAGAGGAAATAAAGCCGAGGCACAAGAATAACTTTCAGCAAGCAGATCACAAGAAGGTGCTATAAGTACATTAGGAACATTTGAAAGGCAAAAGAAAGTGAAAGGCAATTACTTAATGTGAAAAGAAAACAAAGCAACATGGCTGAGAAAAGGCTGAAATTGTCATTGTCCTTTATTTCATTCTTCTAAAAGAAATATGTCACCCTATAATTAAAGTGATTAATTTTAANAGTGACACAGAAACTGGAACGGTGTGTGGGGTCATGGCTCTCATATGGCAACGAGTGACTTACATAAGGAGACCCCTGTGGTTACAAACAGGTGTCACATCACTTTTTTCTATTAAAGTGATCAAATGGGTTGAAATCCCCAGAGATGCTGTTATTGAGGTTCATGCTCAGGGCTACGTAGCCCAATTGCCTGCAGTCTCAGGGGAGGGGGAGCTTTGCACAGGAGGTGAACTCTGGTTGGCTGAATTTCTTTAATAATTGCCTCAGAGTCTATTATATGTGCACCACATCAAATAATTACAGGTCCCCCTCTTTTTTGACCTGTAACCTAGGACTGTTTGGCTTGAAAAATCAAAGACGGTTATTTACCCCTTGAACTGATTATTTCTCTACATTTGCTGCATTTAGGGGTTTATCACTGGGCAAAGAAAAAACCCAGGAAGGAACAGTAGTCCTAAAAGTGATATATAAATTGGTCAGATGAGGTAAAGAGAACAGAAGTCAGGCTGTTGTCGCTTGCACTATTACTGATGTGAAATAAAGCCATTTTTAGTGTTCAGAGGTTTTACAGACTGCTCCTTTGAGCTGTTTCCAGGTTCAACTTTCATTTTTTCTATAGGGTAAGGTTGTTTATTGAAAAAAAAGCATTTCATTTCATAGTGATGAATTATCAGTCAGTGACTTTGTCCTGTAAAACCTGCGGATGTTTGTAATCATTGGGAATCTTCTTTTACCTCTTCATGCTGCTACCTGAGGCTTCTCAATGAATATGCTTCCTTCCATCTCCCTTCTTGTAAGTGAAGGTGCAGGTTAAGTGGTTTTCTTCTTACTGCTCAAAACTAATGAAACCAAGGAACAGTTTTAAGAGAGGAAATGCCCTTCACTGACCACACTGGGTTGTTGGAGAGCAAAGCTATAAAGCAAATACCTCCCCTTGATAGCAATCCTAGGCAAGAGCTTACGTTAAATAATGGGTGGTAAATTAGGCACTGATTTACAGCCCTTCTTGATGCTAGTGGTATGATACCAAAGGGTGGGAATAACAAAGAAGCACACAATTTTCCCTTGCAATCAACCCCTTTTTGAGTCTGGCTGTGATGGATACACAGGTGCAGTGAAGCACACAGAAGCTTGGAGGGAGTTTTGAATTTCAATTTCTGTTTCCAGTTGGCGGGTTTGGTTGCATTGTATGGTTGTGATACAGTAAAAACCACCACCATGTTAAGCAATCAAAATTATTTCTTTGCATTTGAAATAGCAGAACTCATATTTTTGTAGAAGGTAACATCCCAACTTCCCATGAATGCCCAATCTCAATTCCCTTGTAATTAAGCTGTTCCACTTCAGCCAGAAATACGGTCAAAATATGTCATTTGGTAGCAGTGCAGCCATTGCCCTGTGGTCGTTCTGCAGGTGCAGGTGTGCTGCAGAAAGCCATGGAAATGCAGCTGCCACAGAAGCCTGGGGAGAGCAGGGCCCAGTTCCTCCAGTTGCATAGCAATCAAGCTAAATTGCTGTCGGTTTGATCGAAAGGACAAATAGGTTGACAATAATACACGGCTGTATTGACAGAGAGCCTCTCACAAAAAGCTCTATAAGCTGGATAGCATAAGGGTAGGACAGGACTTCAGTGCACAGCCTAACAATTAGATTGCCCGTTTCTGTTTTATTTCTCCACTATATGCTATTATACTTGACATTTATGTGTGTTCACTGCTATAATTTTAAATCGTATTATTGAAATAAAGACTGGTATGTGAAAGCCACAAATGATAGCTCATTTAGTGCTTTCCTTGTGGCTTTGGATCGTCATGGTTTTTGACTTACAAGAGACTTGGCAATGGCACAAGTGGGCACACCAGGGGAAAAAAGACCCATAAATTTTGGACCAGATTTTAAAATTAGTTAAATCTTCTTTGCAATGGATATGTGTGGTCTGGTAGGGCAGGTTTGCTAATGGTGCATTTTTGTGGTCATAGGTCTTCGTGCAGCCAAGCAAACTGCTGGCAGTGTGCTGTAGGGGAAACTGACATGATGGTTTTCTGATATTTTCTAGTGTAGGCAGCAAGTTACATAAAGGTTCAGTTCTCAAGGGTTGGACTGTTGCAAAAGGCAACATAGAAAGCCAGACATGAAGGTATAACAAGAGAGGAAATAAAGCCGAGGCACAAGAATAACTTTCAGCAAGCAGATCACAAGAAGGTGCTATAAGTACATTAGGAACATTTGAAAGGCAAAAGAAAGTGAAAGGCAATTACTTAATGTGAAAAGAAAACAAAGCAACATGGCTGAGAAAAGGCTGAAATTGTCATTGTCCTTTATTTCATTCTTCTAAAAGAAATATGTCACCCTATAATTAAAGTGATTAATTTTAACAAGGAGATAGGTGACTAGGTGAAAACAGAGGAAGACAAAAGGCTGCAAAATACATAAATAAGTAAAACACGTCTAGTTTAGGAGTGTTTGACTAAAATTGCCTATGAGTACTTGGGGAATGAACCACAAGGAGGGAAAAAGAAGCCTAAGAGAATGATCGACCAGTCAACCTGACTCCTGTAGCCCAAAGGAGAATGGATCTCTCTGTTAATAAGCCTGTAGAGCATAATAAGGAGATAAAAATAGACCATGTGGATTTGTCAAGTATAAATTGTGTCATCTCGGTAAAAGGATAAGAACTGCCAAGTGGATAAAAAGTAAGTGGTAGATGTGATATATCGTGAATTTAGTAAGGCTTTTGACACCATTCCAAATGACATTTCCCAAGCGGTGTAGGGGAAAATGCATTAGAGTACAATCATCTGGAAATGGGTGTAGAGCTGCTTGAAAAGCAGTAGAGTAACCTTTGGGTGGTTGAGTGGGGAGAGTATTTCACTGGAATTTACCCAGGCATCTAGTGCTTGGCCTTGTTGTCAATATTTTCAGTGATTTGGATGATGGAGGATAATGTACCCTTCTAACATTTCCTTTTGATGCCAGGCTGGGATGGCTTACAGATACTTCAAAGTAGAGAATTAGAATACAGAGTGACATGGATATGCTTGCCAAATAGCCTAAAATCATTAAAATGAAGTTAAATAAATGCAAATACTACAAGACTGAAGATATAAAATGTGGAAATACAAAATGTGGATTATTTCATTAGGCAGCAGCAGTGCACATGGAGACCCGCTGTTAGGGTGGAACATAAACTAGCCAGGTATTGTTGATGTAGTTGTAAAGATGTAAAGGATGTGGGGATGTATTAATAGGAGCAGCATCAGCAGGATGTGGGAAATAGTTATTCAGCTATATATACTTTATTTTTTTTTGTACTTTGAGCCACATTTTAAGAATGATATGCACAAATCCAAGAGAATTCAGAGGAAAGCAAGAAGAATGGCAAGGTTCAAAAAGTAAAATAACCTGTTGGAAGGCTGAGTTTCTTTGATTTAAAATGAGAGAATTTCAAGGCATCTTCAGTGCATAAGAGCTTCTTAGAAAATGGAGAGCTGTGAGTCAGAAACAGAGTAAGAGTGAATGGACTTAATTCTAACTGTCCTTCAGAGTAAGACATGTGAAGAGGTTGGAGAATGATCAGCACTTGCACTCTTTGTCTGCTCAAATGTGTAGAGGTCACAGGCAATATTTCTGTGAAGCTGAAGGTTTAACTTTGTGCTCCCACCCAGGGACAGAGAAGTCTTTCTTCTTCCCTCCCTATATACTAGGAAGGTATGGAGCTAAATCTAAAGTAGATCCATTCTCTTAGTAAGTAATACACTATTAATAATTCCCAGGGTAATTAGCATCTTACAGATGTCTTATGGAGAGAGGTTGTCTGGGGAAGGTGCATCACTAGTCCCTGGTGAGTTCAGCATACGCTGAGACAGAAACATTGTTCTGGGGAAAAAAAAAAAAAAAGCTGTTCTGATCCAAAATTCTTTTGGATCAAAAATATTTTATGTGATCAGTAAATGAAAAAAAATCAGTTTTGTCCTTCTCTTGGTTTTAGCTGCAGGCTACAATATTGACTGAACTCTGAGAAAGTTTTTGACATTTTAAAGAAAGAAAAATAATTCCATTTGTAGAATGTCCCTTTTTTAACATTCCTGTTTATGAGAAAACAAATGCATAATGCAACATAGATCTTTGTATGGTGCAAGTTCTATTTGAAATTGAAATGCATTCCATTTCAGAAATTGTATGCTGTTCTGAAAAGTTAAATATGAGCTTGAAAATGTGGAAATAAATTAGATCTTTTCATTCTCTCACTAGTAAACTTCAACAAATAAAATTTAATACCCTTGAAGGACAAATGATTCAGAGCACTGAAAGCAGAAAGCCTCTATGGATTTGGGTCATGCACTCAATCATTTCTTCCAAACTTAAGCATAGACATGAGAAACACCCTTAGCTCTTTATACATTAAAGCCTGAATCTGAACTCCGTATTTTTGTCACAATTTGATATTGAGATATAAATCACTAAACAGGAATCTTCATAAAGCCTCATTACAGAAAGAGCTTTTGTTAGTATCATTGATTGATCTGCTGATTTCCTGCATGCTTATCACTGATCAGATGAAGTTCTCAGCCTGCTAAATTTATTCCACATGCATCAATTGGAGTTGGTATTTATGAAATCAAATACACTGAAACTTGGACAGTTGTGCCTTTCCCAGCTTGGTACATCATGAAATTGATGTAAGCCAAATTAAGAAAATTACTTATTCCTGAAAATGAGCTTCTACCCTATTGAAATCCATAGCATTAATCTTATGATTAATTATGTTAAGCTTGGGCTTTAATTTCCTTGAATGCTAGTCACAGCTTAATATTTATGTTTTGGTATGTAGAAGTAAAATACTTGACTATGTTTATTGTACACAATTAAGCTTTTGGATTCCTGTTTCTGGGGACAAAAAAAAAAAAAAAAAGAAACCGAAATATATATTCACTTCATTTTGATGATGATTAAAATACAGCTTTTGAGCCTGACAAAAAGTCTGCTTGACCTATCAGCATACACGTGGTCTGAAGTATCCAAAACCAACACAGAGATAGAGGCCACAATCTCCTTTGATTGAACAAGTAATAAAGAACATTATTTCATGGCTTCTTCACAGAAGGAAATGATTCTTCTTTCATTGTATTTTCTTTATTCAAGGGCATTCTCAGATTAGAGAAGGATTTTGTAAGGTTTTTCAGTGCTATTAATCAAAATAAATGCAGGTGTTGGCATTTTTTCCCCATCTGCAACTAGTCAGAAAAATGTACCCATTAAATTAGAAGCACTTTGGTCACAGTGATGTATTTATTTCTACTCGGGTTTGACTATCATACCTCTTATCTTTCAGTAGAAACAAAGTGACAAAAGCTGAGGAAAAGTGTTTTCTTGGTTCAGACTTGGAAGTCCTTATGAAATTCTTATTGTGGTTTGGACAAGTAGTTTGTGCTTGCCCTAAAATAGGGTTTTGGGTTTTTTTTTAATATTTTTAATCTCTTTTGTCACTTAAGGTTTGTCACTCTTGTTGTAGAGAGCATTCTTGGACTGTTTTTGTGGAAAAATTATCAAGGTATAAAAATGGTTGCAGCACTAATATAAATGCATGGCTCTGACTTTAGACGTTTGCACTCAGACTATGAGCACAATTTAAAAAAAATCATAAGTAAATAAAAGCTCAGATTATGGCAGATACTTCATTTGGATATCCAAACTCCATGCCTCAGAGCTTAATGATGCAGAAATGTTTTTCATAAAAATCTTAGTGTAGTCTTATTCCAGCAAGAACAAAGAATTCCTTCTGGAAGAAGAAAACAACTGCAAAAACCACAACAAAGCACAGCAGGTTCCTCTTCAGAGAAGCAGACCTTTAGAAAAGCTTCTAAAACACATACAGCAGGAACCTGTGTGGGTAAAATGGGCTTGAAACACTGTGTGATAGGCTCATCTTCACACACTACACACCTATCAGTTCAGTTTGTTTTCCTCTTTATGATAAAGTAATTACACTGAGAGCATGATGATGCACTGTTTTAAGCCTGCCATTGCTAATGATTTATTATTTTGTCCACTTCAACCTAAAAAGGTGCGAAGAATGTAAAACCAGAAAACACAAACTTCTGGTCACTGGCAGAAAAACTGACCTATCAGATATCCTCTAACAGCTTGACTGGAATGTCTGAAGAGTAAGAACAAGCATGTCTTAGAAGCAAAAAATGAACACCTAATTTCACCCTGTGCAGGCAGTTCAATTGAAGCATGGAGTGGTTTTTTTTTCCTGTGTGCGCCAGA
>VYZU01000104.1:0-13094 GCA_013401355.1 Ceyx cyanopectus | reverse complement strand
AAAAAAAAGAAACCGAAATATATATTCACTTCATTTTGATGATGATTAAAATACAGCTTTTGAGCCTGACAAAAAGTCTGCTTGACCTATCAGCATACACGTGGTCTGAAGTATCCAAAACCAACACAGAGATAGAGGCCACAATCTCCTTTGATTGAACAAGTAATAAAGAACATTATTTCATGGCTTCTTCACAGAAGGAAATGATTCTTCTTTCATTGTATTTTCTTTATTCAAGGGCATTCTCAGATTAGAGAAGGATTTTGTAAGGTTTTTCAGTGCTATTAATCAAAATAAATGCAGGTGTTGGCATTTTTTCCCCATCTGCAACTAGTCAGAAAAATGTACCCATTAAATTAGAAGCACTTTGGTCACAGTGTTGTATTTATTTCTACTCGGGTTTGACTATCATACCTCTTATCTTTCAGTAGAAACAAAGTGACAAAAGCTGAGGAAAAGTGTTTTCTTGGTTCAGACTTGGAAGTCCTTATGAAATTCTTATTGTGGTTTGGACAAGTAGTTTGTGCTTGCCCTAAAATAGGGTTTTGGGTTTTTTTTTAATATTTTTAATCTCTTTTGTCACTTAAGGTTTGTCACTCTTGTTGTAGAGAGCATTCTTGGACTGTTTTTGTGGAAAAATTATCAAGGTATAAAAATGGTTGCAGCACTAATATAAATGCATGGCTCTGACTTTGGACGTTTGCACTCAGACTATGAGCACAATTTAAAAAAAATCATAAGTAAATAAAAGCTCAGATTATGGCAGATACTTCATTTGGATATCCAAACTCCATGCCTCAGAGCTTAATGATGCAGAAATGTTTTTCATAAAAATCTTAGTGTAGTCTTATTCCAGCAAGAACAAAGAATTCCTTCTGGAAGAAGAAAACAACTGCAAAAACCACAACAAAGCACAGCAGGTTCCTCTTCAGAGAAGCAGACCTTTAGAAAAGCTTCTAAAACACATACAGCAGGAACCTGTGTGGGTAAAATGGGCTTGAAACACTGTGTGATAGGCTCATCTTCACACACTACACACCTATCAGTTCAGTTTGTTTTCCTCTTTATGATAAAGTAATTACACTGAGAGCATGATGATGCACTGTTTTAAGCCTGCCATTGCTAATGATTTATTATTTTGTCCACTTCAACCTAAAAAGGTGCGAAGAATGTAAAACCAGAAAACACAAACTTCTGGTCACTGGCAGAAAAACTGACCTATCAGATATCCTCTAACAGCTTGACTGGAATGTCTGAAGAGTAAGAACAAGCATGTCTTAGAAGCAAAAAATGAACACCTAATTTCACCCTGTGCAGGCAGTTCAATTGAAGCATGGAGTGGTTTTTTTTTCCTGTGTGCGCCAGAGGAGCTTGGACTGTCCCTCCTTGGGGGAGGATCTGATCCCTCTCACTCCAAACCTGGTCTTCTGACAGCTCAGCTGAATACCAGATTTTTCAGCAGCTCCACTGCCTTGCAGCATGACATGCACAACTCTGCAGTGCACCCTTTCCACTGCATGGCCAAAGTGCAGTTACTTTAATTTGACTTATCTACCAGGTTGGACTTACTCTTGTTGGCATAGGTGGGTCTTTCTGTTAGACTTGTTTATCCTTCAAACTGTAAGTCCATTTTAATAAGTAGGTTTTGTGAAAACACTCTTTTTCTTTCATCAGAGTTATACTGTTTAAGAATTGTGATGAAACAAATGCACTGTTGTATCTTAAGATGTTTATAAGCCATATTACATTGTCATTTTTCACTTTGTGACTTCCAAAGCCCTGAAAGTACTTGATGATATTCACAATACCATTGGAGTTGGTCATTTACAACAGAAGGATGAACTCTCCCTTATTTGGAGGCAGAGTTTTAATTGTATTTCAATTATTTAATTATATTCCAACTCTCATATATTGCACATAATTTTTAATGTCTTTGAATGCATTAAGTGGTGGTCAGTAAGTGTCTCTATGGGGGGAGAATGAGATAAAGTTTACTGTATTTCTGACAGTTGCATGCTGAAGAAGAGCAGTGGGTCTTAAATTGGAACTGGGACATTGGGAGGTTTTTTTCCTTCCCTCCTTCCCTGTTCCTTGGGTAATGAATGTGTCCCTTATGCCAGAGGGCACAAGTGGGAACTGCACTGAGAAAGCCAGTCTTTAGTGAAGGGGGTGTATAAGAAACAAGACCTTCAGTCCCAGTTCTGTGTAAGTGCTCTGAGCAAGCTCATCAAAGAAACTGGCAGCTAGATAAAGGCATCTCAGACTATACAACCCTTTAGTTTTTCTTCTATGGTTCATAGATGTCAGATCTTGTTTCTTTGATGATTTCTTCTAGTTCTCTCCATCTCTGGTAGTAACATCTCAGAAGGATGAAATCAGCAATTTCTTCATGGTCAAGCAAGGTACTTAGGCAGTGGTAGTTTAATTAGAATTAGAAGAGACAATAACACCATTGTGCTTTGTGTTGTATTATTATAGGGAATTAAAGTTTCCATAAATGGCATGTCCTTTGGATAAATGCAGATGTTTCCAGGACAGGAAAATCTTGTCTGACAGAACTATTAGGCCATAGGCATGCTAACTTAAAGCAGTCAAAGTTATTGTTTACCTGTCTATATTCTCAAACTGAAGCTTCTGAATTCCCTTCAGTGGAGGGGTGAAATAAAAGGAAAAAGGAAGTTCTTTAACAAAGACCCCATCAGGCTTGGTTCTGTACAAACACAGAGCAGATGGTCGCTGTCCTGGACAGTTGGACTTGGAGATCTTGCATTTCTCCTGATGACTTTCTTTGTGTTCTCTGATGTGGACATAAGCACTTGCAGGCCAGAAGACCTTGTTAGCTCCTCCTTTCCTCACCTTCTTTCATATGTATGCAACATATAGGAGAGATTTGGACTTCTGAATATTTATTCTTTTGCTATTCTTTCACAACCAAGCATTACTTTATTAACTCTTTCAGAGTCTGAATAGTGCTGAGCCAATGAAGTCCTTCCTTGTACTTGCATCTCCTAACAGCTCTATCAGTCTGGTAACTGTTTGGTGCATTTCTCCTCATCTGCAAGCAAATACCTTCTGGATGGAGGTAGAAAGATTCAATAGGTAATCCACTGGGGAAAATTACTCTTTGATGTTGAGTAAATGGTAAGATTTACAGTGATACTGCTTCCTGTTAATAAAACACAGATATAATATTAACAGAGTTGTTACCTTTTGTGAGCAATTTCTGCCTTATTTTCATCTCCAGACAGAGTGAACGACTGTTCAAACGAGCTGGAAACATACAAAGGAAGCAACTTGCATTTTCTTATGGAAAAGAAATTTTCTCTGTTTCTTTCTCTTTCCCATCATTTTTATTTGTTTTGGCCATCTAGTTTTATGCCTTTTTAGAACTCCCACAGCGTTTATATTCTGATCTTCTTTCTATTCTGCTCACCATTGCCTCTCTAGAGGTAACAAAAAAATAATGTGTTTGTGCCTTTTCTTTCAAATTTATGGAAAAGAAGGAAGGGGAGGGAAAAGGGAAGATAGAAGAAACTGAAAGATTTGTGTAGAGAGTGGGGAAACAAGAAGGTTCTTCTATCTTCAGAAGCCAGGTTCCTTCCCTGCTTCACCTCCCTGTCTTTCCTTCCACCCTCCAAGTCGCAGATCTACCTGCACTGTGATAGCTTCCCCAGGGAGCAACATGATGCATGGTCTTGGTCTTCAAGTCATCAACACTTGTACACACTGATAATTAAATGGTTAGTAAAATAAGGCAGTGTTAAGTGTAAAGGGTGTCAGATCAAGGGTTATGCAATGAATTCAATTAAACTGACAGTAGAGTGCTGGGGAGGTAGAGGTTCCATTTCTTATCCCAACTGGCAGTTATTTTACCTCCTAAGCTATCATTAAAGAGGAAAAAAAAAGCTAAACCCTAGAAACATCCCTAACTGCCAGTAAAAATATTCTCATGAAAGTACAATAAAATCCTTAGCACGTAGATAGGACTTAAACCTTCTAAGCAATGTACTTGACAGTCCTTAATCCTGTTGATTTGAGGCATTCTCTGAATATACTTTTTCCATTTCTATAAGAATGTCTGAAAAGTGGGACAGGAGATTTTCTGNGTATAAGAAACAAGACCTTCAGTCCCAGTTCTGTGTAAGTGCTCTGAGCAAGCTCATCAAAGAAACTGGCAGCTAGATAAAGGCATCTCAGACTATACAACCCTTTAGTTTTTCTTCTATGGTTCATAGATGTCAGATCTTGTTTCTTTGATGATTTCTTCTAGTTCTCTCCATCTCTGGTAGTAACATCTCAGAAGGATGAAATCAGCAATTTCTTCATGGTCAAGCAAGGTACTTAGGCAGTGGTAGTTTAATTAGAATTAGAAGAGACAATAACACCATTGTGCTTTGTGTTGTATTATTATAGGGAATTAAAGTTTCCATAAATGGCATGTCCTTTGGATAAATGCAGATGTTTCCAGGACAGGAAAATCTTGTCTGACAGAACTATTAGGCCATAGGCATGCTAACTTAAAGCAGTCAAAGTTATTGTTTACCTGTCTATATTCTCAAACTGAAGCTTCTGAATTCCCTTCAGTGGAGGGGTGAAATAAAAGGAAAAAGGAAGTTCTTTAACAAAGACCCCATCAGGCTTGGTTCTGTACAAACACAGAGCAGATGGTCGCTGTCCTGGACAGTTGGACTTGGAGATCTTGCATTTCTCCTGATGACTTTCTTTGTGTTCTCTGATGTGGACATAAGCACTTGCAGGCCAGAAGACCTTGTTAGCTCCTCCTTTCCTCACCTTCTTTCATATGTATGCAACATATAGGAGAGATTTGGACTTCTGAATATTTATTCTTTTGCTATTCTTTCACAACCAAGCATTACTTTATTAACTCTTTCAGAGTCTGAATAGTGCTGAGCCAATGAAGTCCTTCCTTGTACTTGCATCTCCTAACAGCTCTATCAGTCTGGTAACTGTCTGGTGCATTTCTCCTCATCTGCAAGCAAATACCTTCTGGATGGAGGTAGAAACATTCAATAGGTAATCCACTGGGGAAAATTACTCTTTGATGTTGAGTAAATGGTAAGATTTACAGTGATACTGCTTCCTGTTAATAAAACACAGATATAATATTAACAGAGTTGTTACCTTTTGTGAGCAATTTCTGCCTTATTTTCATCTCCAGACAGAGTGAACGACTGTTCAAACGAGCTGGAAACATACAAAGGAAGCAACTTGCATTTTCTTATGGAAAAGAAATTTTCTCTGTTTCTTTCTCTTTCCCATCATTTTTATTTGTTTTGGCCATCTAGTTTTATGCCTTTTTAGAACTCCCACAGCGTTTATATTCTGATCTTCTTTCTATTCTGCTCACCATTGCCTCTCTAGAGGTAACAAAAAAATAATGTGTTTGTGCCTTTTCTTTCAAATTTATGGAAAAGAAGGAAGGGGAGGGAAAAGGGAAGATAGAAGAAACTGAAAGATTTGTGTAGAGAGTGGGGAAACAAGAAGGTTCTTCTATCTTCAGAAGCCAGGTTCCTTCCCTGCTTCACCTCCCTGTCTTTCCTTCCACCCTCCAAGTCGCAGATCTACCTGCACTGTGATAGCTTCCCCAGGGAGCAACATGATGCATGGTCTTGGTCTTCAAGTCATCAACACTTGTACACACTGATAATTAAATGGTTAGTAAAATAAGGCAGTGTTAAGTGTAAAGGGTGTCAGATCAAGGGTTATGCAATGAATTCAATTAAACTGACAGTAGAGTGCTGGGGAGGTAGAGGTTCCATTTCTTATCCCAACTGGCAGTTATTTTACCTCCCAAGCTATCATTAAAGAGGAAAAAAAAAGCTAAACCCTAGAAACATCCCTAACTGCCAGTAAAAATATTCTCATGAAAGTACAATAAAATCCTTAGCACGTAGATAGGACTTAAACCTTCTAAGCAATGTACTTGACAGTCCTTAATCCTGTTGATTTGAGGCATTCTCTGAATATACTTTTTCCATTTCTATAAGAATGTCTGAAAAGTGGGACAGGAGATTTTCTGTCAAAAATGATACGTAAGCATCCAATCCATTTTGCAGCTTGCAGATGTGGATTGTCCTGGAAGTAAACAGAGTTTTTTTGAAGATAAGAGGAAACACCTTAGATCCAATTACATATAAGAGATAGAACTTCAAAGTCATCTGGTTTTATAAGTCCCAAATAATATGTCAGCTTTTGACATCTCCATGCTGTAGCTGACCATATGATTCAGCATGAACGTAATCACATTTTTAAATGTTGTTAAGGTCAGAAAGGAATACCCCAGCTGAATTACTGCAAGCAGAGGTCATCAGATTTTCCCCTGACATCCCTGTATTCACCCTAGTGACTTCAGTAGACAAAAGATAGGGATTTTAAAACATAGTGGAGAGAGCAAAAACAAGGAATAAAAATACAGATGCAGTAGAACTCCTTTGCTGTGGTCTCAGTGCTAATGTTTTAGAAAAATAATGCTAAGTATATAATTGTGATTTGTAATTGAGGTAAATATTGTGTGTTCTTTCAACTTGATGATGTGGATGGAAACAAAATATACTGTCTTTCTATATAGAGGTATTTTAAACAGGCTTCTTTTCTATTTCCTTACAAAATTGTAACAAGAATTGGGAAACGGGACAGTTCTCTGGTCATTGCAGCCTTCCTGGCTCCCTGCTCTGAACAGCCACTGTGCCACGGGCGTGTCAGCCCATGTGGTAGTGATATAAAGTTCTGGAGGTGGCTTAAATTCACAAATTGATACCTAAATATCAATATCTCTGTGACTGTCTAAATTCCCATTACATCCTATTCAGATCTAGCCAATGCAGTCAATACAATGCCTAGAGAACTAAAGATGAGTTTCTGGCTAATACAGGTCCTTAAGTTTAGGTAATTTAAATTGTAAGTTGAATCCCACACCTAGTGCCTCACCACCATCTGACAATGGTCGCTAATAACTAGGCAAACACTTTCTGGAGGAGCTGTGGGATTTTTAGCCTTGTTTCCACCCCCTGTACTCCCAGGTGACTCTGTGCATTTGCCATGTCAGTGTCAGTTGCCACATCAGTAGTTATCTCTGCCCTCACTAGTGAGACCAGCCTGTTCCTCTTTAGGAGTGATACCATTATTAAGATACACTTTGCTCCCCACCTCTGAGAGGTGCAGCAGCACAAGTGGCATTGCCAGGAGATAGAGGACAGCATCATGTTAGTAACACAACTCCCTGCTCACAGAGAGGAAAGGAGTCAAAGAGACGTGCTGTCCTTGGAGCAACTTCAGTGTTATTTTATAGCTCCCAGAAATTTGCCGGGCATTTTCCAGATGTGAAGTCTTCACTGTCAGTAGCTTCCCACATAGTCCAAACTAAACACCATCACAGCACGTGGTTTGTCAGCTCAGAGAATATTTCCTGGCAGCTGAAGAACAGGGAATCAGCTTGTCCTAGTTGTGTCAGAGCTGCTGGTCCTCAGCCTGGTCCCCAGCCAGCCAGCCTGCACCCTGGCATCTGGAAGGCCAGAAAGGCCTTTTGAAATCACCGTTCATTGGTGCCCAGGTTGTAGGGAAGTATCTTGTTACTTCAGTTGCTTGTGCTAAGGAGTTACTACTGCAGTTGAACCTGTAGGGAAAAAGAATATGCCACTAAGCTTCTTATTTGTATTTATTATATTTGGATTCAGTTGTTTTTAGGCTGGTACAAGCCTGGCTTTATTATTTTCCCATGTGTATTGTTGGGGGTTTTTTTACAGAAAAAGTACCATCATTTCTAACTATTTTTTTTTTTAAAGTATTTTACATATCTGAGAGGTTCATTAAAAATCACACAAAGCCAATAAATTTCACATACCATCTGGAACTAGGCAGTGACTATTCTCAATTTTGTTAGGCATGTAATTAAACTGAATGGAAATAGCAGATTTATAAAATACTTTGGTAACAGTTCTGGCACTTTACTAAGCATAAAAATTTCTGAGAAAGTCTAAATTATTTATCATACTTTCATCTGCTTTCAGGTGATGCATTTCTTAATGGGCTTGTTCATTAACATATAGAAAAGTGCTACTCTCAAAGTGATGGCTATATTCTAATTTATTTTTTTTTAATTGACTTCTATAGTATCTTCCTTTTCAAAGTCATAACTGAAACAGACTTAAAAGCAAACTGTAGTCTTCACAGTGATGGAGGTGGAGTATGTTTTTGTGACATCCCTTTATACAGATAGTGAATTTTAATGACATTTATCTTCCATATTCCTAGTGCAATGGAGTAATACAGAACACACTGAAGTTAGTCTGGACCCCACCAGTTAACAATGGTGAGAGTTTGCTCCCTGCTTCCCTCAGGTGGTAACTTCTCATCCTGGAAGTCCCCAAAGAGGAAATAACCCATTGCAGTAGGACTGTAAACATAAATCATCTCGTTAGCTGGAGATTTAAATTTTCTTTCAGTTTTTCTGGAAGTTCATTTTGTCTCCCTATGTCTCTCCATTCCGTAGTGTATTTGTTCTCACACTTTGATTAAGCCAACAAATGAAGGCAGAGTCCTTTGTTCTGTGGGGAGTCTCTTGCTCTGCGGCAAGATGAGTGGTTTTAAAACAACCTCTTGATTCTAAGGCCCACTGGGAGATACCTAAAGTCAGTTTTTTTCAGAAGGAATAAGCTCAATGAAAGCAATGGGTTGCCCAATAAAAGATGTCTATGCTGTTTCTTTCAGGTGTCTTTAATGACTGCATATACTATTGTAAATTATAAGCTTTAAGACACCTTTTTTAGTGCTTCAGGTAGTCAGTTCTGCCATGGACTTCCCCTGGAATTTGCTTATGCATCACAGAGTCTAGACTTATAATTTGAGGGCAGAAGTTTTGAGTTTACTCCAGTGGATGGAGAATATTTGGCCACAGCTCCAAGACTGCTGAAAAAGGTTGCTGGGTTTTTTTTAATTGTTGTTGTGGTGGGGGTTTTTTGTGTGTTTTTGTTGGTTTTGGGGATTTTTGTAGTTGGATTTATTTTTTGTTGTTGTTGTTTCTTTGGTTTGTTTGTGGTTTTCTTTGATTGGTTGATTTTTTTAAAAATTAATAATAATCATTAGATGAACATAAAATAAATAGGACATTTGGTCCAAAAAATACTTGAGAGAGATTTAGGTACTGTATCATAATTATACTTGCCCTTTTCATGTAAAAATAACCAAAAGAAAAACACTTAATGAAGTTATTGCCCCAGTTTGGGATTTACTTAAAATTCATGCTTGGGAATCCGTTGAGAAGACCAGAACAGGTATTGCTCTTCTCTCCATTTCAGTTGTTTCACAGTCACTATAAACTGAGGAGGAATTCAGTGCTTTTGCTCAGCTCACACATTTTCCATTTTCTTCCCAGACCTTGGGGCTACAAACAGCAGTTCCAGATGCACAAGGCAACGCTATTTCATGCTAATGAAATGAATGTGACAGCGACCTGCAAACGTCGCTAATCACAGCTCTGCCTAGGGACACGAGACAGAAAGGCATTATTCCTGCCCTGCTTGGCAAAGTATTAAATACTGATTAGACTCCAGTGAAAGTAACAGGTATAAGAGAGAAAATGAGCTAGCCCTGTTTCAAGCAGTGCTTCCCTTTGTCACAGTGGGTAGTTTAACCTGTTTAGGATCTATTTTTCTAGCACTAAAAATGTCTGCAGATAATTGAGAATTACTGACTCCCCAGCATGACTTTACACCTTTGGATCTCAGCTTCTGTTAGTTCACAGTTCTTCTCCTTCAGAAACCCTGTTTCTTCATCCTTTTTTCCCCTCTTTTACAAGCAAACGGGCACTGCCATCCCGCTGCTCTGTGCACTTCATCATGATGGCTGCTTCTCAGCCTTTTCATTGTGAGGCTTGGAGGGCTTTTGGAGAGAGGGAGAACTTCTCATTCTTAAATTGCCGTTGTATGTGGCAGCTGGTTTCTGCTGTGGCCTCAGCTGCCCACTTGTGAACTCAGTTCAGCCTGAAGAGTAAGTGATGAGGAACTGACATGGTGCAACATGCTTTTAAAGCCTTGCTTAATTAAAAAGTGTAAAAGGACAGAATGAACCTTTCTATCTTTCTCAGATCCTTTTTAAGAGCCCAGATTTTAATTTAAGCTTAACCTCCTCGAACTGCAGTTCTCTATCTCATTTTTACTGACACTTTTAGGCAATCCATTAAGAATACATCTAGTCACAATTAAGGCCAGTTCAGCAGGAACAAAATGTGCTCTGCACTTCTCAACAGTTACAAATAATGAGGGTAGAATGAAAGAACCTCACAAAATCCAGAATATGTGTTTACATAGGGCACAACAAAAGGATGCAGCCAAGATGCAGGTTTGGGTTGCAGGAGGGATAAACTCTGCAGCTGTCCTTGGGAAGTCACTTCATTGCATGTCCCTTTGTTCTTCTCTAGTCTTCTATATGGATTTTAATTTATTTTAATAGTAGTATTTAATGGCAGGGAATGCCTCTAGGTAGATGTTTACATGACAACTAGTGCACAGGCACCAATTTAAGAAAGGGCTGTGGGCAAAATTATAAGGATCATTAATTATCTCTTCTGTAAGTAATTGCATTTTTTGGGGGGTAACTTGTTTGCAGAACCAGGACTTTGCTAAATAGCAGCATCTTTTGCATATTTAAAAAAAAAAATAAAGAACAAGAATAGTCTCTGCCTTGTGTTCAGTAGCTAATGCAAGACTCAACTAGTTCTGTATTGCTATTTCTACCTTTTTTTAGGCACTGTTTACTCAAGTGAAAATACAACAACATGTCCTGAACTCAGTGCAGTTTAAAATCAATAGTTTTTTTCTATGATGCTCATGAGGATACTGAGCCTCCTCATCCCAAATTCATTGCAACCTTGCAATGAAGTGGACAGTGAGATGTGAGTGTCTCAGGGACTCTGAGGTGATGTTGAATGGGTTTTTTATTATTTCCCACTCAGGGAATTTGAAATCTAATGGTCAAAATGCTGACGTAAATTTAAGTATCACTGTGAGTATCAAAGACGTCTCATTTGAGTGGGACCATTATGAAAAATAATTTGATTTTATGATTTCTGGGCTCTTTGTTGTTCAACTGCTTGGTCTGCCTTCAGGGCTGTGATCGTTCTCTTCAGGTTTTGAGTACTGAGGACAGCAAAAGAACAAACTGTTTCTAGTTGCCCTTGAAATGCTGTCAGAAGGAGACTTTGCAATGTCACATTGACATGTTACTTCCTATAGCATCTATTCCTTCTTTTGAAAGGGGTAATAAAGTAAAATATTCCATTTAAATGCAATATTTAAAACTGTGGGATTGGTTTATTTGAATGTGAAATAGGCAGGTGAATTTCTAAAGCCTTTGAGGTAGTTTTGAAGGCAGGAAAGAAATGGAAGTGCTTTGTGTAAGTGTTCAGTTTTACTCCCAGCTTCTGCAAAACCACTGTGCTGTTATGAAGGAAAGATGACACTTTACTACACCAGCATCTTTGAATGCTTTGCTGTATCTCATGAGACACTCAGAAAACAACCTAGGAGAACAGATGGCACAAAACACCATGTATCTTCACACTGATGCAGCAGCAGTACAGAGCTGATCTCTCCCTCCAGGGCTACTCTAGCATCTCGAGAGACCTGAATGGATGGGCTTGCAGCAAGCCATGATATGTTTTGATTTCCACTGCTGTGATTCTAGAGATATTCTGGAGACTGTCAACACCATTTGAGATTACTGGATGTTCCTTGTTGTTTGGCAAATCAGACTAATTGGTTTCTACTTATATGAGAATACAGAAAGTTCAGTAACTCCACCTCTATTTGTTTTATTTGTTGAGAGCAAGCTGGTGATAGCAGGCTACTTTATGGGATAGAGGATTCCAGGATCCAGAGCTACTGAAGGCTCATGTATTTGGGAGTGAAATGGAATTTAGGTTAAAGGGTGTTGTCCCAACATGTCTGCACCTTTGCCTGCAGAATGCACATGCTGAGTCATGTTGTGTGGTGTAGATGTGCATCCATGTGTCATGGGTTGGAGAAGTGGAGAGGTCAGACTTTCTCTGTTCTCCAAGTAAAGGTCTTCAGGAAATCAAGAGTATGCAGAACAAAACTGCTGGAAATGCAGATTCACTTTCTGGTGAGCCTATTATAAAACCATAATTTGTTCACTACAAAATGGAAACCTTTTCTTTTTATGCTTCAGTAGGGAGAAATGGGAGGTAACACTGAAAAAAGATTTTTCTTAAGTATTTGAATAGGAACTTCTTCCTTGAAGTTTTCAGTGTTGTATTTGGTGAGAGAGACTGAAGTCAAAATTAAGGCCCTTTTCTGAAATGTTTTTGAATTAAGAAAGACTCTCTGATTGTCTTTCTCATTCAAAACAAGTCGTGTCTGTGGAGAGGAAAAAAGAAAATGGAAGTGGTTAAACATTGAAGGAAAGTTCTAAGCTTCTAAGTAAACTGCTGAAAATGACTATGAAAAGCAGCAGAAAGTATCTGTCTTGTAATATTGATAAGAAAGAGGAATAAACTGGTGTGTCATTGTTTGTGTATGGAACTGACAGCCCCCCTCCACCCTGGAGAATCAGAGCTTGCAGGGAATTTGAAATGGACATGAATGAGGTCTTAAACCTTTAGGAAAATGCTACCTGCAAGAAGGGGCAAAGATTGCACAGGGAAAGGCAAACAGAGCAGTGCACAAACTGTGTAGCAGGCTTCAAAATGGCAGGAAACTCAAAATCATTGAACTGTTGTTAATAATTGAAGTGATCATGCTGTGATGTGATAGCAAAACAATCCCAATCCATGACTTTGCCCATTCATTTTAAGAGCTTAAATTTGGGTTCAGAGAGTGTGGTAGTGAGTAGCCTGATGAGCCAGGTAGCCAGGGTAAGCTGGCTGGTCAGGAGGTGTCAGATGTATGATCAAAGTTTGGAAGCCTTGTCATTCTGTCTGCAGTGTGTCACCCTGGCATAGGTTCAGTTATGTCATAAAGCTCTTTGCAAATCAACATTGTGTTTTATTTGCTGGTTATTTGCAGTTCACAGTTTGTCCTTATTTTGTTTGTGTAGTGCTTTTCACAGAATCACAGAAT
>VYZU01000103.1:58711-70567 GCA_013401355.1 Ceyx cyanopectus | reverse complement strand
TCAAAAACAAACAAACAAAAAATGGCACTCAATTGCTAATTAGTGGACTGGAAGACATATTCTTCTGACCTGTCAGATTAAGTTTTCGAAACTGTTTGTACTGCATCCATCTTCATGTGGTTCATAGTTCAGCTATTTAGCTTACTTTTTTCACAGAAAATGAATTTGCTTTCTGTGTCACAGCATTTTTCTCTTTTTAGCACTAGCACATTATATTTTTAAAAACCCACATTTATGTAAGACTCTATTTGCATGTTTAATATGTTTTGTTTATTTTAAAGACCAAGAGCTGAGCATGCACATTACTGAGGCAGAAAGCATAGTAATGAACAGGCCTTTATTTGGTAGCTGAAATAATATGTGCGTTCAACCGAATTTTCCCTGTTAAATTAGAAATTATAAAGTTAAATTTATATGCTAAAATCAGCTATAACAAAAAGAGAGGAGGTTACTCTAATGCACTAATCTCCATTTTATACACCCTAAAATGCTCACACAAGACTTTTCTTAAAGTTCCTGAATTAGTTGGATTCCTAATCCTTACTGAAATTTTTGTGGGACCTGGGTGTCTAGCTCTAAGAGAATATTTTGAAACTCATGAATTTAGTATTATTTTAATTTCAAATTAGAACCTTGAGCCAATCAGGTGACAGAGAGCAAGTGATGGAGATACATTTTTTAAAGAAAAATCACCTATGACCTGGAAAACCTCCTGGCCTACAGACTCTTCCCCATATGTGAAAAATTAAAAATACCTCTTCATCTCAAGAATAACAGAACTTCAAGATCTGTAAGAAATAAGAAAATACTAGGTGATACTACCAAGCCTACTATTCTAGATGCCTACACTAAGACACAAGAAAATCAATCATGTCAAAACAAGATGTCCTGCATGACATCTTGCCCAAAAAATTCATTCCCATCAAACATTTAAATATTGCAATTATTGCCCTCTTCCAGACACCCAAGATTGTGTACAGGGGATCATGCAGTGAAGGAAGTGGAGCTGGTAACTGTGAAAAGGCTTTTGAGTGATTAGTGCCTCCAGCCTTTCAGTCCATGATGGACTGAGTGTTCCTCCTTAGCTCATTCCAATACAGTTAAAAAAAAAAAAAGACCAAAAAAAGTGCAGAGGAAGAACAAAATACTACAGATTATTTACAAAAGCAAACAAAAAGGTCTAAAAAAAAAAACACCAACAAAACAAAACCCTCATGAAAGAGCTTTCAGATGTGGTGGTTGGTGATTTGCCAGATAATGGTCAGACAACTTAATTTTACAGGATTCTTTACAGCATCTTTGGACTTGATCACTTCTGTGATTCTTTTAAAGCAAAGAGCAGAGTTGGACCATTCATTGCATTGTAGTTTCTGACAGCATTTTCTCAAACAACAGATATGTCCTGCAAACTGTATTTGGGAACCATCAAATGCCCTTTTTGTAGGTCATGACAATATAGACTGATTCAGTCAAATATTAGTCTCAAGCTTCTTTAAAGAAGCTATGGTTTCATTTCATATGAGGCATATTAGAAGATCTATTTTCATATAACTTTGTTTCTTGATTAAGAAGACATATTAAACTGAATCCTGCCCCAGCAGTTGCTAGGGCAGAATAAAATCTTTTATTTAAGAGGTTTTGCCAACTGTGCTGTTTCTTCAGCCCCATATTTCTTCCCCAAGCTGCCCTCAAGCCCCTGAGACACAGTCTTGACTTTGCTCCTGCAGATTATTGGTGGAGGGCAGGTACATAGGTCTCAAAACCTTTGTTTTCAAACAAAATCCTGGTTTTATAAATATTGTTGTTCCCATTTGTAAAAGTAGGCATGTAGAACTGGAAAAAAATGTGTAACCACGATTAAATATCCTCTACCTTTAATTATTGCACAATTATAATAATTTGACTAATCAAAAATGAACATTTAATTGAACATTTCATTAATGTTTCATATAAATCAGGAAATAAAATACTCTTGAAAATTTATTGTAATATTTTCTTGTTACAGACAGCTCTTTAAGGCATCAATGAATGTAACAAACTCCTTAGTTTAGAGCATGTTTGCCCTCTCTAGACTGAAGGGTGCTCAGGAAAACAGAAAATGTTCTTTGGTATGTCTTAATGAAAATACATGCAAATAATTGAGAAAACAAGAACAGCAGCGTATAACAGCAGAAAACTTCTAAAAGAAGCCTAAATTGTTGCTGACAGGCTTTCCCCCTAGTTAAACAGACAGGTGAAAATTCCCCTTTAGAGTATGCAGGGTTTTCAGAGGAAAATTATTGTACGGGCTGGTTTCCAAAAATACTGTGGCTATAAAACATAATTAGTTGTCAAGTATGTGAATAACAGAAGTTAAAATCCCTAACAGTAATAAGATTAATTTGATAACTGTATGAATGCAAGATAAATGCTGAAATGTCCTTTTTATTTGACCACTGAGGACTCAGATTTATGGACAATTTTTCAGCAGCACCTTGATCTTGAGTGGAGCATCTCCCTTATGAGGAGAGGCTGAGAGAGCTGGGGCTCTTTAGCCTGGAGAAGAGGAGACTGAGAGGGGACCTCATCAATGTCTATAAATATGTTAAGGGCGAGTGTAGGGAGGATGGAGCCAGAGTCTTCTCAATGTCAGACAGGACAAGAGGCAATGGGAGTAAGCTGGAACACAAGAGGTTTAGAGTAAACACAAGGAATAACATTTTCACAGTGAGGGTGACAGAGCTCTGGAACAGGCTGCCCAGGGAGGTTGTGGAGTCTCTTTCTCTGGAGACACTTAAGACCCGCCTGGATCTGTTCCTGGGTGACTTGGTTTAGGTGGTCCCTTCCAACCCCTAACATTCTATGATTCTATCTAAGAAGTGACTGCTCTCAGGTTGCTGGATAATTTGCTAAACTATATTTCAGGTGGATTAACCCCCCCAACCCAGCTCTCCAGGAGCCACCGTAAACACAAATACTCATAAAGGGAAAATATAAGGGGAGAGAAAGTAAATTGGATTCTCAGAACCTTGTGCATTCCCATGATTTTTAGTGTTGGAGAGATGAAAAACACAGCAAAGTAACAAAACTTGCAGTAACATCATGAGCAGGGGTGGCAATAAAGTGTTCAGTCTGCTCAACTGACAATCTCTGAAAAAAAAGGCAATTTACCTCCTAGAAAGACATTCCTGTTAATGTAGCCACAGTGTAAACTAACACGTGGGTCAGATAATCAATCTGAAATATGAAATGACAGACAAGAACCCCTTTTGTCATATCTTCCTTTGCAGATATGTGAAGAAAAGAATAGAACTCACCATTATTCACCAGGACATGGAGTGGACAATTCTTTGCTCTAAACCTCTGCACAAATTGCCGTATAGACTTCATGGAAGCCAAATCACAGTATAAAAACTCCACTGTAAGAGAGGAGATGAACAAAACCAAAGTTAAGTCAGTTACAATGATATAAAAACACACTATAGACACCAAAAAGGACTCCTCTAAAAATGTCACCAGGAAAGAGTTTAAAAATAAACCAGGCTTTTTAAAATTATGGGTGTAGTTCATAAGGTTTTTTCACCTAAAAAAAATCTCTCAGAAGATTTTTTCCTTCTCCTTCCTTCCTTCCCTCGTTTCTATTTTTAAACTGTTTATTCTTCACACAGCAAATATGAGGAAAGCTGCTGCCAGGAGGTGAAGAAGAGTATCAAAGAAAGCAAATATGTCCCAGTCCTACTGTTTTTACTACAGCTACATTTAGGAAGGGGAGCTACAGCTCTTCAGTGATGAGATGGACATGGCAGGTGGAAATCAAATGGGGAAAGGAGAAGCCACACTGGTCACCTGTATTTCTGATAACAGATATGCTGCCCTGTGTTTTTTGCCAAGTTATCTGTTGAGTGTCTAAGATGTAAACAGTGATGAAGTCTGACATGTTATAAACCAAAACTTTTTTGGTTTATGGTGACTCACACAACCACCGATTGCAAACATGGCATTGTAAATGATGCCATGGTTCTGGTGGACACTTGGTGTCCTGGTCATCCAGCAGCAACACAGTCATGTAAATGCCTTTTGAATGTGGAGTCATGACATCCCTTAGCTCCAGCAATGGCACTGGGATTTGAGAGGATTATACCCTCACATAGATACTGTGGGTGGCATGCTGCCTATGCCATTGATGTCAACCAAGGGGTAGTGAGGCAGGGGACAGGAGGTTGGCAGTCTGCCTATGCCAACAGTGTTTAGAAACTCTGCACAGGGGAAAAAAAAAAAAAAAGAAATTTATGACCTCATCTGCTTCTTTTAGCCTTTTAGAAAGAATATATACTGCATGCCAGGCTTTTGGTTTTCTTTCGTGTTAGCTACATTTTTAACAAGAGAATGTGACTGTAGCGCAGATGTTATTCTCTCTTCTGGTTTGCTAAGTCTTAGTGGTACTTCAAGTCAGCTAGATGTTGTCAACTCCATTCTAGCCAGACTCAGTACACTAGGGCTCTGAAGTGGATTTGCCTGAACCTCTTCCACAAAGTAAATTTCCTAAGAAAGATCAAAAGGTGTTTCAAATTGAGAAAGTCAGACAGTACTGAGCAACTGCCAGTGACTAAGTCCAGCAGAAAGAGAGGTGAAAGCTGTATGAAGCATGCTTCCCTTGCTCATTGTGTCCTTGAAGAGTGAGTCCTTACTGTTCAGTTTGGTTTTGTCAAAGTCCCAGATTTCCCAAAGTGTGGCAACCTCTACACAGATGCTCAGTCCCCAGGAAGGTTTTGGCAACCACAGCTGAGGACTGAGGCTCCAGATCCTCTATTGGTTTTCCTTGATACCCTCTGCTCTCCCACCTCACACCTGAGGTTCTTGGTTCCTTGTGCTCCACATGAAGGAACAGCCACCCCCTTCCTTGCACATGGCTTCACCCACCTCTTCTTATGAAAGAAACAACTTTAAAAGAAGGGAAAATTAAAGATGCACAGTTCTTCACACACACTCAAGAAAGCCTTTCTGACAGGAACATGGAACTATTGGGTAAATAGACTCTAATGCAGGCTGCAGTGAGAGATCTTTCCTCTCACTTTTTCCCCCAGCCCATCAGTGCTATTCACCTAACTATTTCATCCTGTCNGCTGGAACACAAGAGGTTTAGAGTAAACACAAGGAATAACATTTTCACAGTGAGGGTGACAGAGCTCTGGAACAGGCTGCCCAGGGAGGTTGTGGAGTCTCTTTCTCTGGAGACACTTAAGACCCGCCTGGATCTGTTCCTGGGTGACTTGGTTTAGGTGGTCCCTTCCAACCCCTAACATTCTATGATTCTATCTAAGAAGTGACTGCTCTCAGGTTGCTGGATAATTTGCTAAACTATATTTCAGGTGGATTAACCCCCCCAACCCAGCTCTCCAGGAGCCACCGTAAACACAAATACTCATAAAGGGAAAATATAAGGGGAGAGAAAGTAAATTGGATTCTCAGAACCTTGTGCATTCCCATGATTTTTAGTGTTGGAGAGATGAAAAACACAGCAAAGTAACAAAACTTGCAGTAACATCATGAGCAGGGGTGGCAATAAAGTGTTCAGTCTGCTCAACTGACAATCTCTGAAAAAAAAGGCAATTTACCTCCTAGAAAGACATTCCTGTTAATGTAGCCACAGTGTAAACTAACACGTGGGTCAGATAATCAATCTGAAATATGAAATGACAGACAAGAACCCCTTTTGTCATATCTTCCTTTGCAGATATGTGAAGAAAAGAATAGAACTCACCATTATTCACCAGGACATGGAGTGGACAATTCTTTGCTCTAAACCTCTGCACAAATTGCCGTATAGACTTCATGGAAGCCAAATCACAGTATAAAAACTCCACTGTAAGAGAGGAGATGAACAAAACCAAAGTTAAGTCAGTTACAATGATATAAAAACACACTATAGACACCAAAAAGGACTCCTCTAAAAATGTCACCAGGAAAGAGTTTAAAAATAAACCAGGCTTTTTAAAATTATGGGTGTAGTTCATAAGGTTTTTTCACCTAAAAAAAATCTCTCAGAAGATTTTTTCCTTCTCCTTCCTTCCTTCCCTCGTTTCTATTTTTAAACTGTTTATTCTTCACACAGCAAATATGAGGAAAGCTGCTGCCAGGAGGTGAAGAAGAGTATCAAAGAAAGCAAATATGTCCCAGTCCTACTGTTTTTACTACAGCTACATTTAGGAAGGGGAGCTACAGCTCTTCAGTGATGAGATGGACATGGCAGGTGGAAATCAAATGGGGAAAGGAGAAGCCACACTGGTCACCTGTATTTCTGATAACAGATATGCTGCCCTGTGTTTTTTGCCAAGTTATCTGTTGAGTGTCTAAGATGTAAACAGTGATGAAGTCTGACATGTTATAAACCAAAACTTTTTTGGTTTATGGTGACTCACACAACCACCGATTGCAAACATGGCATTGTAAATGATGCCATGGTTCTGGTGGACACTTGGTGTCCTGGTCATCCAGCAGCAACACAGTCATGTAAATGCCTTTTGAATGTGGAGTCATGACATCCCTTAGCTCCAGCAATGGCACTGGGATTTGAGAGGATTATACCCTCACATAGATACTGTGGGTGGCATGCTGCCTATGCCATTGATGTCAACCAAGGGGTAGTGAGGCAGGGGACAGGAGGTTGGCAGTCTGCCTATGCCAACAGTGTTTAGAAACTCTGCACAGGGGAAAAAAAAAAAAAAAGAAATTTATGACCTCATCTGCTTCTTTTAGCCTTTTAGAAAGAATATATACTGCATGCCAGGCTTTTGGTTTTCTTTCGTGTTAGCTACATTTTTAACAAGAGAATGTGACTGTAGCGCAGATGTTATTCTCTCTTCTGGTTTGCTAAGTCTTAGTGGTACTTCAAGTCAGCTAGATGTTGTCAACTCCATTCTAGCCAGACTCAGTACACTAGGGCTCTGAAGTGGATTTGCCTGAACCTCTTCCACAAAGTAAATTTCCTAAGAAAGATCAAAAGGTGTTTCAAATTGAGAAAGTCAGACAGTACTGAGCAACTGCCAGTGACTAAGTCCAGCAGAAAGAGAGGTGAAAGCTGTATGAAGCATGCTTCCCTTGCTCATTGTGTCCTTGAAGAGTGAGTCCTTACTGTTCAGTTTGGTTTTGTCAAAGTCCCAGATTTCCCAAAGTGTGGCAACCTCTACACAGATGCTCAGTCCCCAGGAAGGTTTTGGCAACCACAGCTGAGGACTGAGGCTCCAGATCCTCTATTGGTTTTCCTTGATACCCTCTGCTCTCCCACCTCACACCTGAGGTTCTTGGTTCCTTGTGCTCCACATGAAGGAACAGCCACCCCCTTCCTTGCACATGGCTTCACCCACCTCTTCTTATGAAAGAAACAACTTTAAAAGAAGGGAAAATTAAAGATGCACAGTTCTTCACACACACTCAAGAAAGCCTTTCTGACAGGAACATGGAACTATTGGGTAAATAGACTCTAATGCAGGCTGCAGTGAGAGATCTTTCCTCTCACTTTTTCCCCCAGCCCATCAGTGCTATTCACCTAACTATTTCATCCTGTCACAGCCAAAGCTGCAAACTCTAATGCCTCTTTACAGTATGTCTGTACAATAAGAGTTTAGGAAGGCCTGCAGGCACAACAGCAAGAGGAATAACAGAAGACAATCACAGCTGTTATTAAAATAATTTACAGGAGAACAGATCCTTCAGTTTTACAGTCTAGGATTTTAATAATCCTTATAAATTTTGAACCTAGACAGAATTAATCCTCTGAAATTACTCAGTGGCCTTTTCTATTTTATTTATTCTTTTAAGTGCTTAGATTCCAGTTTTAAGGTAATGTAAATGCATTTTTTTTTCAAAACGGCTGTAAAGGCATAGCATTTCAGCAACATTGAACCATCAATAACATTGAACAATTTCTTGAGCTCCCTATAGACCTTTAGGAGGTCTGCAATTTTGTTAAATTTTACTGATGTCCTGCATGTGGAGTTGTAAGAAAATGCAAAAGTTAGTAAGTCCTGTAAAAGAAGAGAGCTGATGAGGTATCCTGGCAGCTATATAAAACCACATGAACAGTGCTGTAATTGCTCAGATACACAAAATCTAGTTGTACTAACTTATGAATAGCAAGCCCAACAACAAATGGAGTAACGACCTAAGTGAACATTTCTGCTGACTCTGCTGTTGCTCTGCTCCTTCAGGCAGCTCATTAAGGAAAGAGATTAGGGAAAACATGATCAGCTTCTTAGGAGGCACTCACTCATGATGCCAATGGAGGAGTCTCCTTTAATACAAAATATTCTTCTTGGAACAGAAAGCACTGGACTTTCCTTAGCTGCAGTGTTTTGTGGCCCAGTGCAGGGTCCAAACACTTTTTCATTACTTATATGGACTGTGGCAAGATTATGGACTCCTCTGGATTTTGCTAATGCCATTATATGTGCAAGAAAAGCAGGCCTCTGAGAAAATTCACTATGATAAATTTTAATCTCTCCCCTTATCTGACCTTAGAATTGTCCTTTTCTGCAGTACCAACAACAATGGTGATTAGATAACCAGTGTGCCAAGGCAAGCGCTTTTCATCTCAACCAGTGCAATCTCATCCTTCCTGGGAATTAACTTTTTTGCTACATCTGTCTGATGCCCCCTCCCTTAATGCTGTAAATTTGCAATGCAAATACTGTCTTTTGTTACGACTGTACACTGCTGAGACTAATAGCATACTAGGTCAAGGCTATCATTACTAAGCTTATTTGCTTGCTTTCTTGGGAATCATGTCATCATATTCAGTATTTGTAAAGCACTTACCATCAAAAGATCAGAACATGCTTTGGAAAGGAAAACAAACAAACACATCAACTCCCAAACTTTTCTTTTTGCTCCCAGGACAGAAACATTAATGGGCCAGAGTCTTTGTTTGTGCTTATTCATGCATGGCAGCTCTTTGCCAGGGAGGCAGTTTCACTGGTGCAAGCACCGTGCCGACCCACCAGAGTGCCAAACCATGGCTTTGAGTTGTGTGCTGACTCAGTGGCAGGGCCTTGAACAGATGCCAAGTTTCTTCTTTGTCCAATGGTCTGAGTATTTAATTTTGTGTGTGTGTGTGTGTGTATGTACTGAGGAATTACACAGAAGCTAAGGACAATGATTGGTCTCTAGAATATTTTGAAGCATGAACAAATATACTAAGCGTGCCAATTTTAAAATTATCTTAATTGATAAAGGCAAGCAATTAATAATGTGAGCAAATGACCAAACCTGATCTTGAAGTAGCAATGTGACTTGAACTACTTCTCAGAATCGATAGCAAAAGGTTTTCTGTATAGGATAGTCATAAGCAAAAAGATGTGCAATACCAGCAAACATACTGGAACACGCCAAAAATAATATTTAGATAAGTTACTTCTTTTTTGTTTGTCTGCCACTAGGCTTCAGATTATTCAAGTACCTAATAATTTACAATGGTGGTCATTCTGCTTTGAGTTTAATAATATAATAGGTTTTCAAATCTAACCAGTTCCTTTGATTTTCTGTATGTTATTTAGAACAGAAATGGGGACTATAATCTACCTATAGAATATCTGCATCTAATACTACTGAAATACTCTAATTTCTAACTCTATCCCATTTTATCACTCCTTCCCCTGTATTACTTCTTGCTTTCAAGTACTTCTATAATTGCAGATATGCCAGTATTTCTTTTTTCTATTGGATGTGCCCCATACTCTCATCTAAATAATCTTTCCAATGAAAGCAAATGAACACATAGTTGTCAGAGACTGCCTAAAATATTAACTTTTTAAAATATTTTACTATAATTTTATTGTAATTTGATGACTCAGTTGTTAGAAAGTTATTAGCTAATAAAATATAAAAGGGACATCATTTCCCAAAAGACAGATAGAGTTACTTATGACATTATCCACATATTAATAGGTATATATACAATGGTGCTACAACTGTTGTTTTGCCCAAATGCTTGCTTTCAAACATATCTGGCCAGTGCAGCAACTTTCCAGTAGCAGAGAAGTCAGCAGGATGTTTTTCTGGCTGGTCCTCAAGAAGACCATAGGAATCACACAAAGCCATGCTGGCTGACCACACTGCTGAGCATCTATACTGTTCACATAATCACTGTAGTTTAAAAAAAACCTTTAAGATCATCAAGTCCAACCACTGGTGATTCAACAGCTTCCGTGGGCATCCTGGCCCAGTCTGTGATAAGCCTTTTGGTATAGAAGTTTTTTGTAATATCCAACCACAACCTCTCCTTGTGTAACCTGATGCCATTTCCTCTTGTCCTGTGACTTGTTGCAAAACAAACTTGCAAAAAGAGGCATTCACCCACCTCGCTACAACATCCTCCTTTCACGTAGTTGTAAAGAGTGGTAAGTTCTCCTCTCAGACTCCTTTTCTTCAGACTCAACAACAACAGATCCCTTAGCTGGTCCTCATAGGACTTAATCTCAAGAACCTATACCAGCTTTGTTGCCCTTCTCCGTACCCACTCCAGCACATCAGTATCTTTTTTATACTGTGGCTCCCAAAACTGAACACAGTACATAAGGTGCAGCCTCACCAGTGCCAATTAAAGTGGGACAATCAATTCTCTACTTCTGCTGGCCACACTATTCCTGATACAGGACAGGATACTATTTGCTTCTTGGCCTCCTGGGCACTCTGCTGGCTCATGTTCAGCTGGCTGTCAATCGACACCCCCAGATCCTTTCCTGCCAAGCAGTTTTCCATTCACTCCTCCCCAAGCCTGTACCATTGCAGGGGGTTGTTGTGACCCAAGTACAGGACTTGGCACGTGGCCTTGTTAAAGTCCAAGTGATTGGCTTCAGCCCATTGATACAGACTGTCTAGGTCCCTCCAACCTCCCCTTCCTACCTTCAAGGAGAGCAACATTCCCACCTAACTTGGTGTCATCTGCAAACTTATCAAGGGTGCTCTCATTCCCCTTATGAAGATCATTGATAAAGCTATTAAACAAGAGTAGCCTCAGCACTGGTGGTGAACAACACTTGTGACCAGCCACCAACTGGCTTTAACACCATTCACCACCACTCTCTGGGCCCAGCCATCCAATCAGTGTTTGATCCATCAGAGTGTGCAGCTACCCATGCCTCGGGCAGCCAGTTTTTTTCACATGGATGCTGTGGGGAACAGTGTCAAAGGCTTTGCTGAAGTCCAGGTAAACAATGTCCACAGCCTTTCTCTCAATGCCTGTTCCTCTATTCTGCACCCTCCATTTGCTTGGTCATGATAACTGAAGGACAGGGCATCTGGTGGCTCCTGGACATCTTTCTGACACCCTGAGCACCATGGAAGCAGAAGATGGCCCAGTGTTTGGACAGCCTGACACAGCCCCTGAGTGTTCTCACTCTCCTGAGTTTTCCACTTGGGGGCACCTTTCCCATTTCTGTCCATCTGCTTCTTCATACATTAGCACACCTCTCTTTTTAGCATCTAGAGTTCCCTTCCTTTTCTTTCCATGCCAGCACAATTTATTCTGGTTTCTCATTTCTCTGTCTGTCTATAACACAGGGCACAAATCAAGTGATGTAGGAATGCTGGTCTACTAATGAAGGAAGATTCAGAAGTAAAAAGAATGTACAGATATTGAACCGAATGATCAGGGAGCATAACTTCTGAGATATTTACTGATCAACCAAACACCTGAAAATGGTGTTCTGCAAAGATGATGTCACTTAGGTTTGATTTAGAGCACCCTGAGATGAGGTCACAGAATCACAGAATGTTAGGGGTTGGAAGGGACCTAGAAGATCATCTAGTCCAACCCCCCTGCCTGAGCAGGATCACCTAGACCAAGTCACCCAGGAACACATCCAGCGGGTCTTAAGTGTC
>VYZU01000103.1:43706-54860 GCA_013401355.1 Ceyx cyanopectus | reverse complement strand
GAAAATGGTGTTCTGCAAAGATGATGTCACTTAGGTTTGATTTAGAGCACCCTGAGATGAGGTCACAGAATCACAGAATGTTAGGGGTTGGAAGGGACCTAGAAGATCATCTAGTCCAACCCCCCTGCCTGAGCAGGATCACCTAGACCAAGTCACCCAGGAACACATCCAGGAGGGTTTTAAGTATCTCCAGAGATGGAGACTCCACAGCCTCCCTGGGCAGCCTGTTCCAGAGCTCTGTCACCCTCACTGTGAAAAAGTTTTTACTTGTGTTGACCCTAAACCTCTTGTGCTCCAACTTGCACCCATTGCCTCTTGTCCTGTCATTGGATGACATTGAGAAAAGTCTGGCTCCATCCTCCCTACAATTACTCTTAACATATTTATAGACATTGATGAGGTCCCCCCTCAGTCTCCTCTTCTCTAGGGTAAAGAGCCCCAGCTCTCTCAGCCTCTCCTCATAAGGGAGATGCTCCATTCCCCTAATCATCTTGGTAGCCCTGCGCTGGACTCTCTCCAGTAAATCTCTATCTTTTCTTAATTGGGGTGCCCAAAACTGGACACAGTACTCAAGGTGAGGCCTAACTATGAGCCAGCAATGTACTCATAGCAAAGAAGGCCAGTAGTATCCTGGGGCATGTTAAGAAGTGTGTGGTCAAGGGAGGTTCTCCTCCCTCCCTCTCTCTCTGTCCTGATGAGACGACATTTGGAGTCCTGTGTCCAGTTCTGGGTTCCCCAGTTCAAGAGAGACAGGGAACTACTGGAGACAGTCCAGTAGATGATTATGGGACTGGAAGATCTCTCTTATGAGGAAAGGCTGAGGGCCCTGGCACTGTTTGGCCTGAAGACTGAGAGGAGATTTTATAAATGCTTATAAATATCTAAAGGATGGGTGTCAAGAGGATGTGACCAGACTCTTTTCAGTGGTGCCCAGTGACAGGACAAGGGGCAATGGGCACAAACTGGAACACAGGAGGTTCCACCTAAACATGAGGAAAAACTTATTTACTGTGATGGTGACAGACCAAGCTGCCCAGAGAGGTTGTGGAATCTCCTTCTCAGAAGATATTGAAAACCCACCTGGACACATTCCTGTGCAACCTTATCTGCCTTAGCAGGGGGGATGAACTAGATGATGTCCAGAGGTCCCTTCCAACCCCTGGCATTCTGAGATTCTGTGATATGGAAGAGTATTAGTGAGGACAAAAAAAAGTCCAGTGATCTTTTGCTTCTTCAGAATATCCAATTAGACATGTACCCTCACTAAAACGTGCACCAGCACTTCTCTTGAGTTGTTCCCCTCTTGACTTGCAGAATTTATTTTCTGTATGAATAGCTTATTGTTCACAAGAAAATGTAATTTATATATTCAAAACAATTTCTCCATGCTAGCCAAACCCTAACAAATTCAATTTAGTTTCAAATTAGATGCCTTGCTTATATCTTTACCCATCTGAATCTTGCTTCACTCATCTTCTCTAATGTATTTATTTTTTTTTAAAGTAAAAGTCTACTTTCTTCACCTTATGAAATGCAAAAGAATCCCTCAAATTCCCAATGTATTAATTTTGGAGAGAGATTCAGCAGGAGCTTCAGTGAAGAAGCAGCTATTTGGAATGTCATGGTTTTGTTAAATCAGGGTGACCTTAATTACAAGTACTCTAAATACCATAATACCTGAGGAACAGACTTTTTGGTTTAGTTGATACAGTAATGAACCTCCAAACCCAATTAGCATACTTTTGGACTGAACTAGCTCAGTGCTGATGGTATGCCAGGACCCATAGTGGCCCAGAACTGAGCTAGGCCACTTTGTAATCATTGGTGCAGTTCTGTCTTCTCCTGTCCTCTCGTGGTTGTAATTGTCAAGACATGTGAACTGTCTTGTAACCTTCAGTCTTGTAATCTTTTAAAATTTATCTGTTATTGTTGATTTTTAAAAATAGTTTAAGGTCTTCTGTGCTATTTTATGAAAGCATCAAAGGTTTCATTCAAAATTAAAAATTAAACCACCATGATCTAGTCTGTCATGCAGAATTTTCTTTCCCATACCAAACATATATTGGAGATCTGAAAAAAATCCCTTCCAGTAGGACTGTTTGTCAGTACACTGTCTAGATATTTTATACATGAAATCAACTTTCAATTCATGTCCAGACTTTAATAGCAGAGTATGATTATATGATTGCAAAACAACTCTTCCATTGGCAAAACAACTTTACCATTTGCTACATTTACTCAAAAGAGCATGTGTTCTCTGAGTATAGGTGCTTACCATTTCAAAACCACCAAAATAAAAAACTCCAGTGTGGAGTATGTTTATAATAAGCTTTTACTAGGAAAGCACCTCAGCAAATATTCTGCTCTGCACCCTCTGATGTAATACAAAGAGGCTGATAGTATTGCTGCTTTGTAGTACTTCAAGGACAAAAACCTTTCAGAGTCAAAGAAAATAAAACAAAGAAGAAGGAAATAATATTTCCAAGCTCCAGGCAAGAATAACTTTGAGTTGCCCAGAACACAAGATCTTTTGCTCTAGACATGAGAACTATCCATAACATATACTCTTGCAAACACTAATTTCCCTTTCCCCAGAAGTTTCCTGCTTTTCTGCCATGTCAGTCCCAGACTCCAGAAGCAAAACTCAAGCAGCTCTCAGATTCATCTTCAATCACCTTTTTTTTTTTTTTTCTCCTTTTTCTCTTTCTTTGCAGATAGTATTAACAGGGATCAGCAAGTCACTCCTCCCCTGTAGGAGCAGAAGCAGAGCTGGCATAGGAGAGGCAGTGGGAGCAGGCAGCACAGGTGGAGGAGATGCAAGATGATAGGGCTGCCACTTCCACCAGTGTTGCAGTTTCAGGGCCAGGTTACTCACAGCTATAACCTGGTTTCTGATCACCCAGTGGGTTTCTGATCACCCAGTGGGGTGGCTGCAAGCCCCTCACATCTCTGCTCCTCATCCACACAAGTCTGATAGTGCAACTGCTTCTCCTGGTTACCAGAATGTTAGCTGGGTTATGGTAAAGGAACATAAATACCCTCAGGTACAAATGCTGTCATTCTTTCCCACTACTCCAAGAATCAGGATGTATAGGCTGACTTTTTTATTTTCTCCAGATCTGACACTAGGCTGTTTCTCTTTCATGCTTAAGCAAGCTTAGGTCTATAGAGGGCTTCTAAGATATGATTCATCTGACCTGTTTCACAAATCTAGTTTGAGATGAGATGAATCATGTCCTACAAATGTTTATTCCTCTCCACAGACCGCAAAGAGAGCTTGGGGACACTGACTCAGATTAAAACCTCTGCGTTATAAGCCTCAAAACTTAGGTGATTTGAATCCCAGCACTCAGTTTCAATTAATAATGAGGAGAGAATGAGAGAAAGATCAGAGAACCAGGCATGCGTGCAGATGACTCAGTGTTATTCACCATACTCAAGATTAGGGAAAAAAAAAAGAACGAACTTCCAGGAGGATCTTGCCAAAGGCTCACAAGATAGCAGGGTAACACAAAGAAAATTAATGCTGGGAAAAGATAAGGAATCTTTCAGGGGGTGTTTAAATTTCTTTTATATTGTGAATGGTACTTAAATAACTGTGACTTGTCAACATAAAAATTGAGATATTGTTGCATGCTCTAATGGCCAAATGCATCCTGAGAATCAAAGACAGTAAAGATAATTGTAGTGGTTTGGTTTGGTGTCGCTATGTACTGACATGCGCATAACAGACTGAGCTTCAGCAATCTGCAAGACATTATAATTTCTAAAATGATGACAGTATGGCTACACATCACAGGTGAGAACTGGCAGTTTTGTTCCTGCTCTCTAAATCACACAGCTCTTGCAGCTACTAATCTGCTGTGAAGATCTTACTAGCCAGCGAAGTGATAGAAGTGCAGAAGAATGAAATACCAAGAATAGAATCAGTCTCTTGACTTCTGCTTTGCAGGTTGCCCTGTATCCTGGATTTCACCTCCTTTCTCTTCTTACTTCTATATAAATAAATATTTCTGATTATTTTGGGGGGATGTATTCATATAAGTAATGGTTTAAGTTTTTCCTTCAAGGATTCATCTTTACAAAATTTTAGATATCTCTTGCCTAGCTCAGTCCTGTTTTGTTACTTTGCTATTCTTCCCATCTCACTTTTCCTTGCTGGTCATCCAGAACCTTTAATATGATCAGTCTAATGTGATGACCCTATTCAGTAATGGGACTTTAAAGCAATTATCTTTCATAGTAGTTCCCTGCTAACACTGACCTGGAACTTCAGGCAACATTAGCTAGAGTCCCTGAGCAAGGAGACACAGGCTTCTTCTCCATTTCAATATTTGCTGCTTCTGATATTTTCATTCTTCTTGAAGGCAAACTGACTTTTGGGCATCTGAGTAATTCTTAATCTTATTAATGTGCTTCATGTGTATTTGTGTATTGTCCAGTATCATCTCATGCTGATAAGCATTTTTATTACATAGTTTGCGGAAATTCTTCCTTTTGTTAGAAAAAAAAAAATCCTGGGGAAGGCTATGTCTAGCTGGAAAGTGTATCCACCCATTTGTGGATAGTTAGGAAAGAAACAGATACTTTTATCTGCACAAAGGAAACCTTCATTTCCTGGGGAAAAAAACCCATTATTTTTTCAAGAGAAACAAAACAAAATACTTTTTCTAAAGGTACAGCTCGGGGAAGTTACCATGTGAACAAAATTTGGGTACTTAAGACTTTCTCCTGTTCAAAGATCAGGCTTGTGCATGACAGTCTTTGCCACTGCCTTTTACTTCAGCTCTGGAGAAAGAACTACCTGGACTTTCTTGAGATACTGTCATCAGCTAAACTGTTTTTTAAGCTTTTTAAGAAGCTCTGATGCTACAGATCTGAGTTTCTTACTTGCAGAACGGGTGAAGGTACAGAGTCATGCATCAGTTGTACTAGAGTGACAGCAGCTGATCTGGCTGGATTGGTGAGATGTATAGAATTGTTAAATGCATGACAAGGGTATAAATCTATTTCTGTGTGTGTGTTGTCTCTAGTTAGAGAGGAGAAAATAAGTAGCACATAGAAAGGTCTGCTTTTTTGAGGCAATAGTTGCAGCACTGTTTTTTTCCTTTGGTGCACAAACTCCAGCGACAAGCCTTGAGGGAGGGAGAAAACATTCTCCTTAGTCTTCTTATACACAAGTATAACTTAAATATAGGTAAAATGGATTCCCCCCCCCATTCTCTTATATAGGAAAAACTCAGAAAGACAAAGTTTGCATCCTCTCCAGGGAAATAATGTATGAAATTATTTTTCCTACACTTTCTGATGTATTATTGGTGTTTGATTAATGAAAAAGTCAGTAATTCTTCTCACCATAGAGTACTACTTTTAATAAAGTGGTAGCTGTGATCCTGAGACTATAAAGAAAGGGAGTAGAGAACTGCAACTGGCAGGATACTTGATCTGAGGATTTATGAAGGTTTTTGATTTCTGCTTAATGTCATACTAGCATTTTTAGGGAAGATAACCCCTTGCACACTGGGAAAGAAATCAGATAATAACTTTTATGCAATTGAGCATACTATTCTAATAGATTACTTTTAACAGCAGGTCTGGATCTGAATGCTACCTTTTGAATATATTCTGAATTGCTGCAGAGCCCCAGATTAGCAGCACCGAAAGATCAAAGGCTGTGATGCAAAATTTTGGTGCAGCATGCTGCAACATATAAAAACCAAATTGCCTGGTTTTAGCAGGTTATCACCCACCATAGTGCCTCCTTAGGTCTATGTTTAGAGCTCAGCTCACCTTGCACATGTAGAGGGATGAATCTTGCCTTTGATGCCATGGAATGCTTTGTACAACCCACCCCAGCACTGGGTAGAATGGTGTGCCCCCTTAATGCCTCCCCTCCCTCAGATGGGAAAGGGCAGGACAGATGACCTGACAACCCCCTGGAAAAAGATGTCAGCTCTGTAGAGAGGAAAGGAAGGGCCGCAGCAAGACTTGGAGGGACCACCCAATCCCAGTGTCCCACGCCATCATAGGGGCCATGTTCTTCCTCTGGTTACTTCATAGAAGTGACACAGGTCTCCTCAATCACTATTTTTGAAGCTGAAGTAAATTTGGTCAACTATGTATACAGCTCTAGAACAACACATTTTTAATGGGCAGGTAGAGTGCTAATCTACGGGTAAATTATATATTTGGGTTAGCAGCTTGGCAGCTTTGTTGTTTGGTTCTTTCAGATTACTTGGATAGCAGCCATCAACACTGTGATTTATCTCTATTTAATTTTTCCACTTTTGCAGACCCTTGGTTGTTAGTAATTCAATTTCTGGCAATTGCAGACCTTCACTCTCTGTTGTAAGTTATACCCCAAGGCAGAGATACTGCCATCTGCACTTTAATGGTGGTGGTAGCTAGTGGATGCAAAGAGGCACATGTCCAGATGCCACATGGGCTCTGAAACAACTTTAACATACAAATGATGTTTGGATCAGAAACAACATCTGAATATCAACCTCTCAGAAACATTAGAACTCCACTTCTGCATATTGCTTGTCCTGACAGCTTTAACGGATGCAGAAAAANACTGCAGTTGCATTTTTAAGTTATTTCAGTCCCTTTTTAAAATCTGGGTTTTCTTATGGTAAGGGAAGGCATAAATTATATGTCTCTCTTTCTAAATGAATTCTGCCTTCTAGAGCTTTTTGATCAAAGGAGGGGGAAGAGGATATGTCTGTTACTTACAAAACAGTGTGGGCAATCCTTATAGTGACTGGAAATACACATCTCAAGAAGAATGTGTGTCACTCATTCATTTCTGGCAGAAACATCTATTCCGCCAATTTATAAAATTTTGTTTTAAGTGGGGAAATAAGTCAAGTTATTAGTGGTGAAGTGACAAAACTGATGACTGACAAGAAATTCNATAGGTATTTTCCTTTGCCTGGCCTTCAAAATAATCAAAGGAGGAATTAATCTCCATCCAGTCATCTTTCACCCATACTTGCTTAATTTCCCTCATTTTCCCTTACCCTCTCCACCCAGTCTTCATGCTCTCCAGAAGAAATCTTCTTTCAGGAAGAAGGCAAACAATTAACTTCTGCTTTCCTGAGAATCATATCCCCTTTGCAGTTGTTGGCAGCATCTCTCTGCAGGCTGCAGGCATAGCACGGTGGCACAAGGCACTGCTGCATGGAAAACCTGGGATGTACCATCCCCTCTCCAGTGAGCCTGGAAATGATGCAAGCCTTGACCCAAATTAAAGAAGGATGATTATATTTTAGGAAGAAATTACCCCAAAATCTTCCTAGAAAGCGCAACAAGGATGTATTCTACAGCCATTGGGGTGGAAAGAATCCATGCAGATGGCTGAAGTATGGCTACTTTTGCAGCACAGGGCTCCTGGCAAGAATAGGGAACCTCACCCCACACTGGGTGTTGCACAGATCAGCACCAGCTTAGCCCATCTTTCTGACCTCTGTATGACACAGGGCCTGACCCTACAGTTACTCATTCCCAAGCTGAAACTATAATATCTTGATGAGCTGTGGTACAGCTTGGCAAACTACTAGCTGAGGGAAGCCAGCAAGAAACAAGGATGGTACTTCTTCACGGGGCTAGTTATCTCGAGATATGGAAAACATGTGGCCACAGTTGAATATTCCTGTCCTCTGGTGAGAAAGAAGGACAATAGTCTTTATCTTATGTAATAACCAAATGGCTGGAGGGTTGTTCACAACACCATTGGGGAATTTTTTNCTTTTTTTTTTTTTTTTAAGGTATACATACAACGTATAAAATGCAAAACCAAAAATATAACTCTCACAGAGAACTATATATGAAAGGGACAGCACGGTACCTTTTAGTACTTGGTGAAAGCATAGCTAGTGATGTGAGGCACACACTGCAGGGGCTGGTGCTAGAGCAGAAAGCCCCAGCTGTGCCCACGCAGGCTGCTGTGTGGTAGCTTCTCTGGGGACTCCAGAGCATCTGGCACGGGCAGACAGAGCTGGGAATGCCAACACCTGTAGCGAGGCTTAACTATTTTCTGCCAGTAACCAGAAAGAAAGGAAAATAGATAATGCTGTGTACTCACTTCTATAGAATGTTTAATAAATTACATGACAAAACCCATCGTAATTATAAACCTATTCCTCTAATTACATTGTCTTTATTAAATCCAGAGCAGACCAGCCCTTTTGTAACAAGCTGAGCTTTGATCACAAGCACCTGATGGCCTAAAAAAATCACTTCAGGATACAGAGTTGTGCAATGATACTTTTCAGAAGTACTTACCATTCTGGGGGGTCTGTAACTGCCTGGTGTTGCCCCCTGAAATCAGCACCACGTGTTACATACGCAGTGGTACTGTATTTTTTTTAATATATATTTTAAAAGCTCAAGTTCAAAAGCTTCAGAAGCACAAGTTCTTAGAATTTAAAATCTCCCCTTAGCTTGCTTCCTCTCCAAGCTCTGCCTCCTGATGCACCTCCATTAGCTACCCTCTTCTTCAGAAGCATTCAAACGAGAAACAGTTTAAGAGAATCCTAAGGAACTGCCCCAGCATTCAGAACTCTGTTTGCAAAGAAACTGACTAGAAAAGAACAGAAATGAAACAGAAACCCCCAAATGTTCCACTAGATACCAATACAAACACATAACAAAGAGTATAAAAGTTATTAAATATATACAAACTCTTTTCAACTCAAATACTGCTTCAATGGTTTGAGGGTATAGACAATGAGGTGAAAGGGACACTTTTATGCAGAATATATTGCAACAGCTGGTACTTGTACAATGTAAAGAATGTATCCATGTTACCTGAATACTCCTTTAGTTATAATGTGGTTGGCTTATGACAAAGCCACCTATTATTAACAGTCAGGTTGTTTAGAGGGAAGGGAAAATGAAAGGAGAGGAAAAGAAAGGGAAAGGAAAGGAAAGGAAAGGAAAGGAAAGGAAAGGAAAGGAAAGGAAAGGAAAGGAAAGGAAAGGAAAGNCTACTAGCTGAGGGAAGCCAGCAAGAAACAAGGATGGTACTTCTTCACGGGGCTAGTTATCTCGAGATATGGAAAACATGTGGCCACAGTTGAATATTCCTGTCCTCTGGTGAGAAAGAAGGACAATAGTCTTTATCTTATGTAATAACCAAATGGCTGGAGGGTTGTTCACAACACCATTGGGGAATTTTTTGTTCCCTTCTACATTTCCTTTGATAAATATTTAGATTTATAAACTGCTAACTTAATGGGATTTCCTAAGCAGAGATCGATATAATATCCAAGCAAAGTTTCATCTGTCTCTACCCAGATGGTTAATTATCTGCTAATAATATATCTTCAAAGTTTCTGGACTACACACTGATAAAGTTATAATTTGCTTTTTTAATAGGAACAGGTATCTATAATTCACATCCAAAAAGTCTGTGTGGATCACTTCCTACAGTATTCAGCCTTCATTTCTATTTTATAATTACCTTCCCAAGGAGAGTAAGTTGAATCAGAAAGACTTCAGGTTCACCAACACCCATTCTCTATTAAACTGTTCTGAAAGTCATGAAGACAAAGATAAATTATCACAAATATTTCCTGTTCCTACAACTGCATTCTTCTTCTCTGAAGACAGCACTTCACTGTTTCTCTGCTAAATCACCATGGAAGAAAGGGAAGCCCAAGCAACAGAGAACAGAGAACAATTTAAGACATTTGAGCAACATGGAACGTAATTTTGCTGGAGGCCAATATTCACATTGCACATCATTTTGTTTTTGTGGAAAAAATATGCTGTTACTGATTGGCAATGCTTTTTAGGATATTTACATTTCTAACAGAAAACAAACCTTTTAAATGCTTCATTTGCTTTGTTCCACATTCTTTAGCTATAATCAATCTCGTTTTGATCATTACTCTTTTAAGAGATATTTTCTTAACATAAGCAGATGTTACATTGCCTCTGTATAAGCTGTGATTCACAGTTATGATTTTATATTACTTTAATATAGGATTGTTTTCAAAACTCTCTCAAAAACCTTATGTACATCAGCAAAGATTTTTAAAAATAATTATTTTTTTTTTCAGTATTACCAATGCTGACACCTATTTTATCACTGGCAACTTTGGCTACAATATCCACTAATCTTTTTACCTCAGCTGGAGCGAGCAGCAACCATTAAAAGGCAGAGTATGCAATCAAGGTATGCAAGTGACTGCTGGTGACATTTCAAAAGTTATAGATCATGTTTCACCCATGAAGTTGAGTAAAATTTGTACAACATGCTTAGAGCAGGGAGTCATTCCATGCTCCTCTAGATTGACAGGGTTAGTTTGCCCATAGCAAAAGCAGTTTTTTACTCCCCTTTGCCCTTGGTTTCCTACTATGCTTGGCAGCTGAAGCCAATTCAGTATTAAGAGTTTTTGCTGCTCTTTTTGTATGTGTGTGCGGTTTTGTTTTTGTTTGGTTTGGGGTTTTTTTTGTAAAGCCTTTTCTTTTCCCTCCCTGCTGAATTCCTAAAAAACTAGTTATCCAAAATTAGGTTTGTTGATGTACCCTCAATTGCTCACCTTTTTCCTCCAGAGGACTCTGAACTGTTAGTGTGCCTAAGCATAACTCCAGCAGCAGAAGCTGATCTTTCCCACATACAAAATAGCTGCCAGAATAGAAGCCGTGCCCTTCCCAAGGATTTGTGGATTTGACTGTCCTCAGGCAGAAAGGCTAATGAGTCTCAGTTTTCTACATTCTATTTGAGTAATGTAAATAATTATACATTAGCTAATAAAAGGGCCCTCACTGTACTAATTACCTCTTAAAATAAAACTTGGACATCTATGCTATGGATAAAAATAATATATATATGAAGATGAAAAGTGAGTTCCAGACTGTAAATCCCACTAAGTGTAATTCAGAAAATCCCTGCCGGCCTGCCAATAAATAGTTTTAGTCTATATGCTGAAAGCCACTGTTTCTCATGAGACAAGGATTAAGAAGCAAAACTGTGACATCCAAGGTACCAAAACCACATTTTCTCTGTTGGTGCCCTGTGACAAACATAGCAAAATTCAGTTGCTCATATACTTATCTCTGTTGAAAAGCAGCCATATGTCCTCTGTCTAGTCTTCAGTCTTGATTTTATGTATGTTGGGAACTAGTCTGGACAAGTTAAAAACA
>VYZU01000103.1:26847-37143 GCA_013401355.1 Ceyx cyanopectus | reverse complement strand
TGAAATATTTTGGAAAGAAAAAGAGATACGCAGTTTTACAGTTACGAGAAGTATCTTGAAGAATAGTAGCTAGTGAAGTTACTGTCTTCTGTAAAAGTGGGTGTACAGATAGAATGAAAATTATCCATGAAAGACTGAATCATTTGGGCCTGTCATTCTACTTCTACCATAATGCTGAAAAATGAAACTGATTTATCTGTTCATCTACCCCATCTTTTGTTCTTTTCCTATGAACCCATGGATCCCTCTAACTATCCTGGTCTATCTTTTCTTATTTACATCATAACAGTTTTCTCACAGACTCAGTGAGCTCATTAATGTGTATTTCAGAACAAGAAACCCTTTCAGAAAGTTAGGCTATTTTGATCTAAGCCTAGACAAGATGAATAATCCATCTCTTTTGTAAATTTTTATTCTATTTATTTTATGGTTTATTTCCCTTACTCTTAAAGTTGATTTCTCATTTGACCTTGTCTGCCTTCAACTGAGGGTCTGAGGTCGGATAATTAACCCCCCCATGCCCTGAGTTTTCAAAACTAGTTCCAGTCTTCACAGGAGACCACACATCATACAATCACCATTATAGCCATTAGAAATGCTGTATTACAACCAGTTAGTTTTCACCTCTCCCTAAAAAGTTAATAGCTTTTGTTATGCCTTTTTTCTTCCTTCTGTCACTAACAGCCCTTTAATTTTGGTACCTTTGGCATATTTTCTCTTAAAATTTATGACAATGGACTGTGCTATTCCAGGAAAAATCTACAGGGTCCGACAGAAACTGAACACAGATTTTTTGCCTGGGGTGTAAACTGGCAAGATGCAAGCTGGCTCTGGTCTGGAATTTGATGTAGAGCTGTGCATAAGCAAATACACTTGGCAAATACTTGGATAACACCTAAGTTTCCCTCTAAGGCACTTTCTCCAGTTGTTCAGTCATTTCCTTGATCCACCCTTACACTTTCCCCAGTTTTTCCAATACCTTATGCATTTTTATGCATACATGTATGTATACACATACACATTTTGTTGTATCAAGTCTGATTTTCAGAGTGTCATTAAAGATGTATGCATATTCACAGATAAGGGGTTTAATGTTCTGCTCATTCTTTTGGTTTTGCACAGCACAGCACAAAGCATGCATTCTCAATTGCCTTAATCTTAGGGTCATTTGGGGGGGGGATCCAGTTATGGTTTAGGGTTGGGTTAATTTGTAGGTTGTTTTTTTTTAATGGATTGATGCTTACAATTAATAGGAGTACATAGTAAAACAGTTAAGGCAAGTCCTTGACTTGCCTACTTACTTTTGTGAGGCCTATGGGCTATTCCAATTTATTAATAGTCAAATTATTCTAATGCAAAGCAAGCAATTTAACAGGTATGTAATTTGGGGGGCGAGATATTTTTTTCTTTCTTTTGCAGGCCAAACTGTAACTCTGCCAACTGGACCCAGCTCCTTATCCCATCAGAAGCCAAACACTTCCAATGAAACACCAGGAGAGACCATTTTCTAGCCAGCATTTTGAATCAATACTGTTTACACAGCTCAGAAACAGTCGATCAGATTTTTCTTGAGCTTTTCCAAGTAACAGAACTTGGAATGGGATCAAGCACAAAGAAGATATGAAGCAACCAAAAAGGAGAGGAGGTGACAGGGATTAAAATGCCAATAAACTGACATTAGCTGCTGTGGGGAAGTATCTTGGAAAGCTGCACCAAATTTCTGTTTGGAGTGCCTGGATGATACCTCCTTCCACACCTGGCCTAGAAAGGTNAGGAAACAAACAGAAGTTTCTTGAAAATTAGAGTTAATTATTCATTTACTGCAAGTTTTGTACACAATGGTCTGAACACAGTACTTAAGTTTATAATCAGAAGTTTAACAATAAAAACAAAACAAAATGTTCTTTGCCCTTCTTACAGGTGTATAAAAACATGAATTAATTGGCTATTAATAGGTAGAAAGACAGTAGGGTATTAGCATTTCAGTACTCTTTCTGCCTTCCACTTAATTCATTTGGAGCACTTTTCCAACACACACACAGTGTTGGCATAGCTCTATTCCTGCTGAAATGAACAGATATTTTACTCTATATATGGGCAGGATTAGAAACAAACAAACAAACAAACAAATCTGAAAAATGAAGAAACAGCCCCACCTTGTTCTCTAAGAAGTTTGTAGTGNCTGTTCATCTACCCCATCTTTTGTTCTTTTCCTATGAACCCATGGATCCCTCTAACTATCCTGGTCTATCTTTTCTTATTTACATCATAACAGTTTTCTCACAGACTCAGTGAGCTCATTAATGTGTATTTCAGAACAAGAAACCCTTTCAGAAAGTTAGGCTATTTTGATCTAAGCCTAGACAAGATGAATAATCCATCTCTTTTGTAAATTTTTATTCTATTTATTTTATGGTTTATTTCCCTTACTCTTAAAGTTGATTTCTCATTTGACCTTGTCTGCCTTCAACTGAGGGTCTGAGGTCGGATAATTAACCCCCCCATGCCCTGAGTTTTCAAAACTAGTTCCAGTCTTCACAGGAGACCACACATCATACAATCACCATTATAGCCATTAGAAATGCTGTATTACAACCAGTTAGTTTTCACCTCTCCCTAAAAAGTTAATAGCTTTTGTTATGCCTTTTTTCTTCCTTCTGTCACTAACAGCCCTTTAATTTTGGTACCTTTGGCATATTTTCTCTTAAAATTTATGACAATGGACTGTGCTATTCCAGGAAAAATCTACAGGGTCCGACAGAAACTGAACACAGATTTTTTGCCTGGGGTGTAAACTGGCAAGATGCAAGCTGGCTCTGGTCTGGAATTTGATGTAGAGCTGTGCATAAGCAAATACACTTGGCAAATACTTGGATAACACCTAAGTTTCCCTCTAAGGCACTTTCTCCAGTTGTTCAGTCATTTCCTTGATCCACCCTTACACTTTCCCCAGTTTTTCCAATACCTTATGCATTTTTATGCATACATGTATGTATACACATACACATTTTGTTGTATCAAGTCTGATTTTCAGAGTGTCATTAAAGATGTATGCATATTCACAGATAAGGGGTTTAATGTTCTGCTCATTCTTTTGGTTTTGCACAGCACAGCACAAAGCATGCATTCTCAATTGCCTTAATCTTAGGGTCATTTGGGGGGGGGATCCAGTTATGGTTTAGGGTTGGGTTAATTTGTAGGTTGTTTTTTTTTAATGGATTGATGCTTACAATTAATAGGAGTACATAGTAAAACAGTTAAGGCAAGTCCTTGACTTGCCTACTTACTTTTGTGAGGCCTATGGGCTATTCCAATTTATTAATAGTCAAATTATTCTAATGCAAAGCAAGCAATTTAACAGGTATGTAATTTGGGGGGCGAGATATTTTTTTCTTTCTTTTGCAGGCCAAACTGTAACTCTGCCAACTGGACCCAGCTCCTTATCCCATCAGAAGCCAAACACTTCCAATGAAACACCAGGAGAGACCATTTTCTAGCCAGCATTTTGAATCAATACTGTTTACACAGCTCAGAAACAGTCGATCAGATTTTTCTTGAGCTTTTCCAAGTAACAGAACTTGGAATGGGATCAAGCACAAAGAAGATATGAAGCAACCAAAAAGGAGAGGAGGTGACAGGGATTAAAATGCCAATAAACTGACATTAGCTGCTGTGGGGAAGTATCTTGGAAAGCTGCACCAAATTTCTGTTTGGAGTGCCTGGATGATACCTCCTTCCACACCTGGCCTAGAAAGGTTACAGATTCATAGATTCATAGATATTAGGGGTTTGTTACAGATACTATTTATGGATTGTTTGCTCTCCAGAGCAGTTTCTGTGCCTCTACTGAAGGTACCCACTGCGCTGTCCTATGTGCACCTTGTGCTGCCCATGAGCTGGCCAGGTGCTGCGTGGGACAAGAGCCCTACTTCTGCTGCAAAGGACCCTGTGCTGCTTCTATCAGCAGGGATCAAACACATCAGCAGCCTCCTTTGCATTAAGACAGCCAAACTATGAAAGATTATCAGAGGCTGTACTGCAATCCAAACCAATGTTTTTTAATGCTGCTGTTAGAAAACAGAGGAAAAAACTCATTTTTTCTAGAAAAATGAATCCTTGTTGGATGAAGGAAATAGCTGTGAAAAACATGTCAGAGCACTACTGCAGGGTTTAGTGGCATTTTCTACATACTCATTACTGAAATTCACAAGACTTGCCACAATATGCTGACAGGATATAGCTGTAATACTCTAAGCTGTTGTTAAGAATTCAAAACATGACAATCAAAACATTTCTTTTTATATACGATTAGAACATTTATTTGCTTGTTCAATGCAAAATTAAGTAGTAAAAGCAATGAGGAGCTGGGAAGGCAGCCAAGCAGTAAAATGGATTGATTGCCCAAATACATAAAAATTGTATCCACAGCTTTCAAGCATTTCTCAAAAGTAGAATATCATCTCTTCAAGGTTACCAAACAACCTGGTTAGACAGGATGGAAAACCTGCTGTTAAACAGAAGACAAAGTTTGTTTGTGAGATGTAGCTAATACCATTACGGGTTGCTCAAAATAGCATGCACCTCCATAAATCTATCTCTGTTTAAGCTAATTGCCAGAAATTATTTAGTGTCATTTTTCTCGGCTCTTCAATTACATTAGATATACAATTGTGTGTTGAAGAAAAACACAGTAGTCATATAACTCAGTTTTCTTCAGAAACTATGCATTTTCAGACTTCACTGTTGTTTTCAACTGCTTCTTTCAGATTACAGTTTACTTCACCACAGCATGTCAGTTTACTTTTATTGATACATTACAATCGACCAATAGAAAGGAGCCAGCTTTCAATTTATATCCATTTCTCCTGCACTGCAATCATTCTCTCAAATTCAACTTTATTCAAACTAAATAATAAACAAGTATTTATAGTAAGAGCAAAGTATAAACTGCAGAAGTGGAATCAAGTTTGGTCCACTCACAGGCAGACTTTCCAGTGAAAGGCTGATACTTTCAATCTCTCGTCATTAGAGGAGTAAGAAGAACTACTTAAAAAGTGGGTAAATAGTATCTTACAAATAAGTATATTTGAATTAAGCAAATTAACTTCTTTTCCCTTGAAAGAAATCCCAACTAAGAAATCAAATTCTGCCTCAGGGAACTGTCTGAATACAACAGAGAAGGGTCAAAAACTATTTCTTATCCCTACTGACTGAATCAAGGTCCCAGTTGTTCATGCCAGATTCACATAGCTGTTCGTTGTTATTACATGTGACAGCCTTAGTCAATGTGAAAGATCAGAATTCATGGCACATGGTGTTCATGAGGATTCAGTGTCTCGCTCTGGCAGGAGCTATTGAAAATCCAAGACATAAATCTGCCTTTGTAGGCTCTGATGAAGAAAAAAAATACTGCTGACAGGTCCAAAAATACTTTTCATAAGAGAAGTTGCTTATGAGACAAAAGGATGTCATTCCTCAACTCATATGACTAAAATCCAACAAATATATGACAATAAATATCTTCAAAGGCTTTTGTAAGTATTAACTAGCCAAAATTAATTTCACTAAACTTCTACTTTACTCTTAAGTGGTTGGTTAAACAAAACAGCTAAATAAACCTCCTACCTGCATGCTTAAACTAGAAAATGGGCTTCTGAAATAGATTTGATCCACATTAATTACTTAAAATAATAAAGCATCATGAATTTTACCTATATTGAATGGACATTACTCAGCAATCTCTGAACTCCAAGAGTTGCAGCAGTCCTTTCGGTTTTCAAATTGTGGTTCAGTTCTCCATATCATTGTAATTACTGCAGCTGCACTGCTGCCAACAAAACCCTAGACTCAAAGCTCTTGGCTATGACAGCACATCTAAGTAATCACCATGGGATACAGGGCTAAACTCAAACAGGTTTCTTTTTTTATGAGCTATATACATGAGCAAAAGCTAGAGCATGTTTAAACAAAGCAAATCAATTCAAGTCAAGCCTCCCTACTTAAAAGATTCACACAGCTTATTAAGGTGAGCAAACATGCCTTAATGAAGAACACCCATCTTCTAAATGAGAGAAACAAGGCCTTGGTTGTGTTATTTAGACAGGGCAGGGCATAGCCTCAGTTTCAGGCTATCTCAGTGCTCAGAGAAGCAAATGTACCCCAAAGTGAGTTCACTTTGGACTTTTCCCTCCTCTGCACATTTTTTTTAGCCCTACTTTGCTACCTAGTAGGGTTGCCATGCTTATCTGATGACTCTCCAGTGGGCGCACTGTCCTTTGCAGGACAGCAGGAGTCATGACGATAGTGAATTCATGTTTAGCTGAGCTTTTCAAATGACAAGATGGCTTCTATCACTTCCTCTTCTAGAAAATCACCAAGTACTTCAGAAGCTCTTAGGATTTAAACAAATACTGTCTCCAAAGGAAGATTTGGAATAATATCGTTAGTGGAAACTACAACAATTATTTTCTTTGCACCCCAGCACAACTTGGAGAAGTTATCAATGTAAGCTGATCAACAGTTGTGCCATCCTCAGACTGTGCCATCTCACTATAGGCTTTTTCCACTGGCTTGTGAGGTGTAGGAAACAATTGTCATGGCTCTAAATTGTCTGTGGCCACACTATGGCCTGTGAGTGGTGAATGATGCTTAATACTATAAAAAGTTTTCAAAAAAATTTACTCAGGTACACAGATTTGGAGACAACTGCTTCCGAACTGAGAAATACTACTCTCCTTAGATTGTACCATACTCAGGTATGAATGTAGTCAGGATATTCTACGTTACATTACATCTTAGTCAAGACACAGTTGGCTTGTTTTACCTTGTATTTTTGTCGCAGTAGTTGTGACTATGGACAGCACATGCAATAGAAGTGTAAAAAATACTGTAATTTTAATATGTAGCATTTAGCAACCTCTTAACCATGATAGATTTGTCTAGATGATTGATTAGAGCTAACTGGAAGGCTCTAGGCTCCAGGACAGGAAATGATTAGCTGAGAACTTCTTATCCTGGGTACGGGGCATGGCTCCCTGATTCATATAAACAGACATACATCCCATTAATAAATGAATTAATTCATTATGTAAATTTTTACAGATAATTACAGAATACATGCTAAAGAGTGCTACACTAACGAGCAGTTCGTATTCCAAAGGATTTTGAGCTCTATGAAAATGATTAAATGTAAGATAGGCAACTAGATGAATCATTTACTGAAAAAAAGAAGAATATAGGAAAACAATTACTAAACAACACCGTGGCTTCATGAAGAATCAACTCAGAATTTCAAACAGAAAATGCAGTTTGCCTAGAGGTTTTCCTGACTATGATCTTTTAAAAATGGCTATCTGACATCATCCTTTACAGTGCACAGTACATGCTGCAGTCATTCATGTTCCCTCTCTGTGTCACCTCTGACCAAACAACCTGTAAATATGTAATTATGTATGAAAAGAATTCAATTGGATAAAATGCAAATGCAGAGTGGTATTGAATGACATAAGAAAGCTCACCAACTTTACTGAACTGATTACATTAGCATTTTTTCCACAACATTAAGACTGTCACAGAATGCAGCTCACAATAGCTTTCTCTATCTTTTATTCAAAATAACTCTTAGCTTTTCCGTGGTTTGTGGCTTTATCTTAATGAAGAATTATGATGAAATAGTCAGTTGTTGCCCAGGTATTATTACTCATAGGAGTCCTGAACCGCATCAGGCAATCAAAATATACATTGAATAGATAATGTGGTATCTGCCACATGAATGACTGGTCCTGTTATGCACAGAAATATTTTAATTCTTTATTTTCTTTTCCCCTCGTCAGTCAAGAGATACTCTCTTGAGCTGCAGATACTTGTGGTTTTGTGGTTAGAGAAGTATTTCATCATGATCTACTACATATAATACATCTATAGGTCATGAAAAAAATAACTTTTCAGGTACACATGGGTCAAATTCTGCAACGAACTGCAGAAGCTCAGTGCTCTCTCTTACTGACATGATTCCTCTTGGCTGGCTTTTTTTCCCATTGTGACTTCCACTTCATCTTCAGATGGGAAATTCAATGCAATTTCTTTGTGTAATATTAGCACTATTAAAGAAATACAGGTTCACAGGCAGAAGAACTCACTTATCTGTTTCCAGCCATTGCCTGCAAAACACAATCTTCCCTCCCAAGAATACACAAAAGCTGAGTTATCACAGTTTGTCTTACATGTTCCCCAGGTTGGATCTTCTCCACATTTCTACCCATGGTGGGTTCTTTCAGAATAATTATTTTAATATGGTACAGTTAAGGTATCATATTAGAACTTGCATCTCTGAATACATCTTGCATCTCTATCATAATGGAATTTCTTTTGTAACATAAAATTCAATTTCTTCCTATAATTTCATGATGTCACAGTGACATTTTATGGTGGGGGAAAAACCCTAAATTACAAACTCTACTTTAAAAAAATTAATTCTTTTATATATTTTCACTGACAGCAGGTGAACTATGCTGCTAGTACTAAGTTTTCATGAGTAAGCTCAAGAGAGTAGTCTGCATGATCAGAAGTATTTCTAAAGTGATGTATAAACTAGCTCAGTATCACATACAGAACAGTCTTGCAGGGTCAAGTGCAATACATGTGGAGTTTGATATTCTCGGTGCTGAAGTCACTAATTAAAAGAAGATTTATTTCACTGGGATGCTTTAGAGAAGCCAAATGAAAAAAAGGAAGTATCACGATCAAAACTGTTGAAATCACAGGGGAAATTGTGCATATTGACCTAGACTAAGGATAGGTAACATAAGATGATGTGAGAAACTAGGACTTGAGAGAAAGCACTGGATAGGAGGGGAAGATAAAGCAGGCAGAAGGAAGAAAAGAATGCTGAAGGGTATGAACAGTAATTTATATCACAAAAGCTTAAAGTACAGGCAAATACGATCAGAAACTTGGGGGGAAAAAAGATGATGGTGATTGTCAGTGACTGTTTAGACAAACAGAAAGCAAGATATGGCATAAGAATTGGAGACAAAATGATTTACATCTGAAGGAGGTTAAAAAACAAATATAACAACCATGAGAAGCTTCTTGTATCAATTTCTAAGCAGAATACTTCTGCCTCTCTTAGCTATCATGTTGAATGAAGCTTCTGAAAACCTTTTAGCTATAACAGCACCTCCTGAATGTAGCAAATGAAAAAGAAACTGATAAAAAAAAATCCAAAACTAAGATAGAAAAAAAAGATAATTTGGAAGAGCTTTTGGAACAAAGCCTTCTGCTGAAAGACATGAAACAGAGTGTGGAGAAACATTTAGCAGATAATGTTTCTGCAGGTTTCCAATAGTCTGTTTCAGAGCAGTCAAGATGTTTTGCCACTCTATCTTGTCAGTCAATTGTGTGAGACTGAGAATGAGGAATTCGACCAACTGGAAGTATAACAAAAGACCAGCAGGAACTTTACTGACAACAAAAATATGAAATTAAAGGATCTGAACAATTGCATTGACTGCCTCCTTCAGAATTGTAATGGGGGAAGAAAAGCTGCTGGGGAGACAAAGAAAAAATAGGTTTCTGTTCTAGACTAGCACAGACAGAAATGCAGAATGAAAACAGACTAGTTTCCTGTTAGGAAGTATCACAACAGGTCTACTGCACATGGTTTCATCAAGAGGAAGCATCAACATTGATCAATACACAGCATTTCCTTTAGGAAGGGAGAATAAAAGTATATTTGCACTAGGGAGAGAAGCATTAGCAACTTCAGTGAGAATGGCATATATTGATATCTGCCTTGTAATGTCCTTTGGAGAGTTGAAGTGTTATAAGAAAGCTGAAAATTTGGACTAAGAAGTAGCAAGATTAATTTAAAATTATGTAGAAGCATCTAGAAGAAGGCACACAAGTGAAGACTACCCTGAAGTAGATCAAATACTCCCACCTAACTTGGTGTCGTCTGCAAACTTCCTGAGGGTGCTCTCAATCTCCTCTTCAATAGCATTGATATTGATATCATAGAAAACTGGCCCCAGCACTAAGCCTTGGGGAACACAACTTGTGATCAGAAATTATGCACATCACACAATTCAGAGATTATAAAGCAGAAACATGTACACTGCTTTAGATTTAAAATAAAATGTTGTCCTGGTTTGGGTGAAAACCAAGCAAATTCTGTTCAGTGATTTTACTTTTCAGCTTAGGTTTCTAACTAACTGCACTTTCTAGAGTTAGCAGCATGTTTTGCAGACAGAGTCTGCTTCTAACAGTGATAACACCTCATGTTTACAGTTACTGCCA
>VYZU01000103.1:3570-25957 GCA_013401355.1 Ceyx cyanopectus | reverse complement strand
ACACAACCTCTAGCCATGGCCTTGGTTTTGCATTCCATCCCTGGCAGTAACTGTAAACATGAGGTGTTATCACTGTTAGAAGCAGACTCTGTCTGCAAAACATGCTGCTAACTCTAGAAAGTGCAGTTAGTTAGAAACCTAAGCTGAAAAGTAAAATCACTGAACAGAATTTGCTTGGTTTTCACCCAAACCAGGACAAATGTCAATGGAGTTGCCTTTATTTACACTGAAAATTCTGTGATCTAATAGTTACTTTTGTGAGGCATTTCTGCCTGGAGCTCTGAGATGGACTCTACACTGTCTGCAAGCATAATCACTAATTCTTGAAAGCCACAATAGGACTCAAATACCTACAACAATCACCTCCATTTTAGCTGCAGGTAATATTTTGAGAAAACAAAAGTGAGATAAAGATATGATAATCTATATGAAGTGCATTTGCCACATTTTGTGAAACCTATTTTCTTAATGTTGCCCAAAAGCAAAGAAGGGGACTGAGTCAATGAATAATTCTGTTTTAGAACAAACTATTTCAAGTTGGTTGATATCCTTGACAGTACTGGAGAGGTAAATTTTTTGTAAATGATATTTTGAAAATTTACCTTTAAGCTTTAAGCATATGTTCCAATAATCTGAGATTAAATCATTCACCTGTCAAGGTGTTACTGATCTTGAGTAAGGATGGTAATGTTTAATCAGAATACCTAAAATTATAATTTACTTTCAAATGATACTGCTTTTACAAAACATATTTTATATTTAAAGGCAAAATTATACCTTTGTTGCTATTTCATTAATATTAATGGCAATTCTGGGAGCTCTACAACACATTACTAAAATAATTTTGCTAAATGTAATATACAGCACAGCTAGTAAAGAAAATTCAGTAGCACCGGTGCTCCTAAAAATTTAACCAGAAAGGCAAATAAGAAATTTTAATTTGCTTTTAAGCTCCTTTGTAGATAATACAGTATACTGTACATGCACTCTTCTACTTAAAATTTACTCTAATTTCATCTTGTCTCTTTTGTTGAAATCTGAAGCTCTATTCTGTCATTCACATTCAATCAGTCTACTCACATTGACTTTATGAAAAGTACCATTCAAGCAATTTGGAGACTGAATACATAATTTTAAAGAGAGTGAACAGACTTCCTGAATTAACATTTCTCCTTTCCACTTCATACAAGAGCGCTATTGTCATCGATAAAGGGTATTCAAGGACAGTCATCCCTAATCTAATAGTCTATTGGGAATAATTGATAATATTTAATTTAATTATTTAGGTATGTAAAATGAATAAGGCATGCATAGGGCACCCTTTGATCTAGAGACCTTGTGCACAATACGAGAGATTTCTCCAAGTCAGAATCTTCAGGCTCCTAGTATTATGAGAATAAGAGCAGGAGAGAAAAAAGCTAGAGGCATTTGATGAGCATGACATCTCAGAGAAACAGTCTGCAGACCATCTATATGACACAGCTAAAATAAGTCCAGGAGTGTTCACCCAGCTGCAGCCTAAGGGATCTGCCACACAGCCAGCTGCTGCTGCTATTTGACATCTGGGATCTGCAACCGGCATTGAAAGGAAAAAAAAGAAAAAAAAGGAAAACAAAGGAGGAAATAATTGAAGAGTTATGTGAGGTTAACAACAACAACAACAGAGATCATTGTATCTCCCCCCAGCACTAGAGGCTGCAAACAAAGATGGAACTGCTATGCACTGCATGAACAAGGTGTACAGATGAAAGGAGAAATAAGCCCTTGAAAATGAGTGTAACACAATCAAACTATTAGAGAAGCATACTAATATTTCCAAAAGCACCACCATATGACTATCTTACCAGTTTTGTTACTTCTGGTTTCACTTGCAAAGATTACTGATGAGAGTGCCTGGCTTTTAAGGCCAAGTCAGTGGTCTGAAAGATTATGCCAAGGGAATCCAATTCTCCACTCGCAGAAAACCTCAGTCTGATTTCCCCATGCCCACTCAACAGTGTTTACTGGGCACAGAGAGAAGTGCAAGCAGATAAGTGACTTGACTGAAAATATGTGGTGTGCTATCATCAGAGCTAGGGAAGAAGAAACCAGCCTGCCAAGGAAATGTCCCTTGCACAAAAACCTGGATACTCCTACCACACCAGGGACCAGATGTTCAGCATCTATGTAGTATATCAAACACCTCTTTTCTGGGTTTCAGTGTTTTGCAAATCTCTATGCAGTACAACAAAACTAGCAGTCAGTACTTCCAGATTACAGCACTTACGGCTTGCTCACTTCATCAAAAGTTGCTCTATGTCTAGACAGCTGCTCATCCTCATATGAGCCCCTCTTCCTCTCATGACTGAGATATGAGTGATTTGGATATACCTAACACAAACTCCAACAGCTTTACCACGTGTAATTTTACAGAAGCAAGTTGCTTCTCTGATCGGGACCAGCAAATTTGCCCCTTGTCAACCTTCAGAGCTAGTAAAGCTTTGAACTGCCACGGTCACTCTCTTGAGAGAGGGACCTTGCTGGGAAAGATCATGGGTGGAAAAAAGACTTCTGTGCCCCTGCACGTCGTTCTGTGGCAGTTTCTATATTTACATTTTTGGGGAGATAACTCTGGGCCAGATTTTGTCATTCCTATTCACAGTGAAGAGTATCTCACTGCATGAATAGTCCCAAGGGGCTACACTGAGGCAATCTGGATCATGCCGAAGAGCTCTTTCCACTGTGAGCAATTTATTTTTCTGTCTGGCTTAAAGATAGCTTCAGCTGAACTATTCATAGATGAAGTCAGTGTTCATGGTGGTGGCAGACTGTGACCTTTACAAAAGAAGGAACGTTTCTGCAAAGGGTCTTCCGCTCATGGAAGGGGCAGATGGCACTGCTGTCAACTTAGAGCATCTGCATGAAACAAAGAGTGAGAAAGGTGAGGCACGTCTGCATTACACTGATGCTGCTCACAGGCACCTTGCCAGCAAGTACACACATAGCACTGTGCAAATCTCTGTAGAACAGACAAAACTTACATTTCAGGCAATGAAGTTACAACCATCAAACATAAAATTTTAGAGCTTCAATGCAGGTCTTAATTCCCAGATCATGTACACTGGCACATTTATGACAACCAACACTACAAAGAAAAGGTTCTCCGCTGGTTCGGAAAGGAAACCCATGGGAAGCTAAAAGTGTTCACTACAAACACAGAGGAGTATCAACTGAACTGCATAATTTCAGTACATTCAGCAAAAAAAATCCCAGAACCCACTGATGTATTCCTGTTTCAGAGATTTAAAACTGGCAAAGCTATAGAAAAATTCTCAAGGGTCCTTATCTGAACCATTTACTCCAAAAACACTATAACTGATTTAATACCCTTTACGGTCCCTTCCAATGATTCAAGTTCCCCCCACTCTCCACCTCTGAAGTAAACCAGAAACAAATAAGCAAGCAAAAAAAAAAAAAAAATCTTAACATTATAAACATTAAGCCTGCCCTCCCGTGCCTGTGATGAATTAACAGTCATGCTTTGGAGGACTCAGCAGTATCACCACCAAAGAAACCTAGTAGCTCTCTTCTTGTGAATGATGCCTGTGTTTAGTTTCAGCTGGTATGTCTGAGTCCCTACAAATTTCATCCAGGCCCAAAGCATATAGGACTAGATGGGGGATGGCACATAACACACAGAAACTGTAGAACAGGAAGACTCCTTGGGTTTAGGGATAGGAAAAAGTTTGCCTGTCTGGTTTTGGGTTGGGTGGGCTAGTAAATATAACCTTGAACCAGATTGTGGTTTTTCATTTGTGGGTCCTCAAATATTTCAGTGCAATGGGCTAAATTCATCAGCACACAGGATCAATGCCTTAAAAAGCATGAAGACGGAGAGCTAAGCAGATTTCTTTTTGTTGGAGTTACCCATGGTAATGGCTTTGCTGGACTGAAGCCAGCTACAATAACATGTATCTCCAGAGTTTCTCTAGAAATTGTAGATGTGTTATTTGTTAAATTATTCTCTCCCTTATCCCATGAAAAAAAATAAAAATAAATAGATATATGTTCTCTAATACAAACAGACAAACTCATTTTGCAGCAGGTTGAAATGTTTCAATACAAACCTTTGTGGGAACCTTTAAACTACTGAGTCCAGCATCTCCTGTGAGTGAGATGTCTCTCAGGCACAAACTCTATGAAAACGTCAGGATGAAGTCAGACTTTTCAAGACTCAATTATCATCCACTGAGAATGCCAAAGTATTTTAAGTATGTAGTCTAAACTCAAGGGGAAAATTTTAACTATAGGCTGGCCTCTCACCCATCTCTCTGCCTATCTATGTGTTTGAATGTACACATTTTCTTTCACGATTGCAGTTGTCTATATATTCTACCAGATCCAAGTAACTGTATGTTTATATGTTGTGTGGTTATACCTATGCATATACATATATATATACTTGGATTTTGGATACCTTGTAGCAAGTTAATGTGAATCTTGTCATTATTTAACCTGTAGTTAAGTCACTGTCACAAGACTCTGCTGTGTCGTCTTGTCAACTTAAAATTGGTTAATCATTAAGTGCTGCTGAAATTCAACCTTTTGGTCTACCTCTCAACATTAATAAATCTTGAATTGCTGCTAAATTATAACAGTGTCAAATACTTCCCCGTGTCACCAACCAGCTCTCAAATAACTGAGGTTAGTTAGGTGAATCATGCAGCACCAGGGAATACTGCAAAGGAGCATAAGAGCCCAAATTCAAGTCCCTAATCTCATCGTCACCAGCAGCACCAATTGCCAGTTTCCTTGTTGCTTCATGGCCTGACAAAGGGCACTCCAATTCCCCTGGACCAGGTCTAGTGAGTCTTGTCTAACAGTGAGCTGCAGTAATTGCATTCAAGACCCAGCAACACAGAAGGAGCTGCTTTCAGCACAGTGGGTCACTGCCCAAACTGTGCAGGAGGAGGGCTAATCTGGCCCATCAGCTACTGCTGCTTCTCACAGCATTTTCCATCAGCTCCCAGCCACCAGCAGAGATGCTAAATTGTTGCATACCTCAGCAACATTTCAGCAAGTGAGAACACCACAAGTTGCTTAACAGAGTCTGAAAAGGCTTTCTCAGAGTTTAACAAATAGTGTATTTTGGGTTAGACTGACCACAGTGTGCCAAGCACCAGCTGTCGCAAAGGACCGTTTCTCGTGAAGGAGATGCCACGCTGATTACTGAAAGGTTCTGTTTCTTTCAAGGAATAAAACTGCGTTAAATATGTTTGTCTTCCTTCCTCACAAAAAGATACGTTGCTAAGTGAATGGGGTAGAATCTGGGGAGGGGATCCATATTATCTGTCTCCTGATGTCTCGGGAACATAAGTATCTAAAAACTGGTTTTGAGTGATCTTGTTTATAGTCCTTACACCCGATGAGACTGAGGTTTTGAAGCAGAAGGGCAGATGAGATGCCTTGTACAAACCTCTAGAGTATCACCCTCTAGAACCTTGCTGTCTCTAGAAATTCCCAACTCTCATAACACTGCAGTATTTTCGCCTCTTGAGCACCAACATAAAATTTCAGAAGATCGAGGCTCCCAGTACTATTTGATACAACATATATTAACTGTATTTTATCCTACCCTGTTTCCTGTGGAATAATTAAAAAAACCACCCATGTTCCTAATGGGTTGGACTTGATGACACCTTCCAGTTCAAGTAATTTAGTGGGAGCATGCTGTAGATTACTTAGAACTTAGCCTTCCAGAGTATTCAGATTTCCTTCCTTCAAAAACAAAGGTGACTGTCAGCATTGATGTGCGCCTCTGTCACACCTCAGCATGGGGTGAGGATGCCACCAGTCAAAAGTGCTTCCTAGGTCAATTAGTTTACACATAGCTCTGCAAACCAACTGGGACAGATTATATTTCTCAGCCTCGAAAAGATCATATGGATATATGACCCGAAGTCATGACATGGGCAGGTACTACATAACACATGCCTTAACCAAGTCTAATACAGTCCAAGTATTTCTACATAGGATCTTTGATTTGAGAGATAAAGGAACGACATGATTCAAAAACTGAAATTAGGCATTACAAAAAGCTGAAGTTAGGCTTGGCAACAGCAAGCAAATTTTTAATAGTCGTAACAAATAACCACTTAATACCCATGACAGATTCTTCCTAAGTTACATCAGAGATAGTTCTGGGGCTTCTATTTCTCTTCCTATAAAGATCTGTTGAAAGGTCTGCTGACCACCATATCTTACAACTCATTGGATTCAATTTTTTCAGCACTTAAGAGTTTTGGCATTTTTTTTACTACAAATCCTTACAATTAATTTCTTCATAGTGTACATGAAAGATGAAAGAAACAGCTCAAATCATGCATTTATTATTAAAGTAGTTCACTGATACAACTGTATTTCCCCCCAACACTCTTTGCTGGTACCCATTTTTTCCCCTCCTATACATCTGTACATATGTAAGCTGTACACTTCTCTTATGACACTTGTCTATACCTTGCTCAATATCCTGTCACAATTTACCCCTACTCATTAGGCATTGATGAGTGGGGAAAAAGCAGTGACAATGCAGCTAAATCCCCACTTCTATTGTTTTATATTTTAATGTCTCACAGCTCGTGTGATCTATTACCACTGCACAGTTTGAAATACTCTACTTAGACACTACATTTGAGTTAAAAATCAAACCACAGCTGTATCTGCACTTTTCCCTCTGTGCGTGGCACACATAAGAATGTCGAAGCTCTAAAGCATGTTAAAGCCTCATTTCCCATTTTCTCCAGACCTCTGCCTTTCAAAATCTTATCTGCAAATTTGAGGGAAAGGGGTCAGAGAAATGTATGTTTTCTGGGGTAAAGGGTCTGCAAAGAAACATTGTGCCTTTGTACTGAAGCTGCACCATGAAGAAGTGAGCATTGTTGAAGGATGGGAAAGACATTAATACACTGTAGTGTCTCAGGCAGGAGAGCTTATCCTACAGGTGGATCAAGGAGTCCAGGTGTTTGGAAAGCTGTCACCTGCCTCTTCCAAGGATTCCAAAACCACATACTATTTTTGGAGCTTTTTCAAACCAGCTTGTTAAAACACCTGGTCTCTCTCAGCTCCTTTAGCTAGATATTGCCACAGGGGAGTATTACGTATTTCTTATGTGTGCCTTGAATAATTCACAAAAATAAGTGATCAATGACAATATGAGAGCCAGGCATTCTCAATTAAGATCATATCAGCTCAGAAACAAGTAATTTTGTTTTCTTTTATTCCTGCCAATTCTTAATTAGAAGAGGTAAGTAAACACGTAAGACAACTGAAATTGAATTTGGAAAGGCTGAAATTCCCAAAGACAAGCTGATATTGATATGTTACTGAAGAAACAAAATATTATTCACTTTATTAATCTTTACTTTCTGCTTACATAAGAAGAGATTCATTTCTAGCCAAAATAATTATTGAATTATAGTTCTTTCTGAGTCACAGAGACGAAGCTTTTAGATATTCACTGCAACAATAAATGGTACATTAAAAAAAAAAGTCCAAAGCACAAAGAATACTCATGAATTCAGAGGTTGAATTAATTAAAAGTCCAACCTTTAGTCATCTTTAGAAACTGTTCCTGTATCTCATTCACACTTCTCCTCTGCTTTCTGAGACTTACACAAAATTCACCAGGACACTAAACTGACTTTTTAGTCAATCATTTAAATAATTCTTGAGACTTGATATGAAGGTTCAATATATACTACTGTTTATTTTTCATACTAAAAAAGGAGAAGGATCCATGTTTATATAGTTAATATGTCCCATATAGCCAGCAGCACTCCAGCTGCAGTTGGCATTCATTCATCCTTCAGTTATTGCTACCTCTTTCACCATTACTGCTCCTAAAGCTTGGATCTGTTTCTTAAAACTCTCCCTTGTGAAGAAAAAATAAATAAATCATATGTCCCATTAAAGAGCAACACAAAAATTTTGCATTTATCTAGCATTCTGTCCTCACACTAGTATCTGCATCCCTTTCAGTTCAATAGATCTAGGTTAAATACTCATGTCACAGCATTCACAAATAACTTTACAAAGCCTTTCAGATATCCTTGCTGGCAACTCATGTTTCCCTGACTCCTCTTATTCCAACAAAAAGGAAAAAAAAAAAATCCTAATTAAGCCATCCTTTTCTTCTATATTTTCTTACCACATTCACTTTGAGCTTCACTTTCCAGACAAGGCTTCTGATCAGTCAACNTAATAGTCGTAACAAATAACCACTTAATACCCATGACAGATTCTTCCTAAGTTACATCAGAGATAGTTCTGGGGCTTCTATTTCTCTTCCTATAAAGATCTGTTGAAAGGTCTGCTGACCACCATATCTTACAACTCATTGGATTCAATTTTTTCAGCACTTAAGAGTTTTGGCATTTTTTTTACTACAAATCCTTACAATTAATTTCTTCATAGTGTACATGAAAGATGAAAGAAACAGCTCAAATCATGCATTTATTATTAAAGTAGTTCACTGATACAACTGTATTTCCCCCCAACACTCTTTGCTGGTACCCATTTTTTCCCCTCCTATACATCTGTACATATGTAAGCTGTACACTTCTCTTATGACACTTGTCTATACCTTGCTCAATATCCTGTCACAATTTACCCCTACTCATTAGGCATTGATGAGTGGGGAAAAAGCAGTGACAATGCAGCTAAATCCCCACTTCTATTGTTTTATATTTTAATGTCTCACAGCTCGTGTGATCTATTACCACTGCACAGTTTGAAATACTCTACTTAGACACTACATTTGAGTTAAAAATCAAACCACAGCTGTATCTGCACTTTTCCCTCTGTGCGTGGCACACATAAGAATGTCGAAGCTCTAAAGCATGTTAAAGCCTCATTTCCCATTTTCTCCAGACCTCTGCCTTTCAAAATCTTATCTGCAAATTTGAGGGAAAGGGGTCAGAGAAATGTATGTTTTCTGGGGTAAAGGGTCTGCAAAGAAACATTGTGCCTTTGTACTGAAGCTGCACCATGAAGAAGTGAGCATTGTTGAAGGATGGGAAAGACATTAATACACTGTAGTGTCTCAGGCAGGAGAGCTTATCCTACAGGTGGATCAAGGAGTCCAGGTGTTTGGAAAGCTGTCACCTGCCTCTTCCAAGGATTCCAAAACCACATACTATTTTTGGAGCTTTTTCAAACCAGCTTGTTAAAACACCTGGTCTCTCTCAGCTCCTTTAGCTAGATATTGCCACAGGGGAGTATTACGTATTTCTTATGTGTGCCTTGAATAATTCACAAAAATAAGTGATCAATGACAATATGAGAGCCAGGCATTCTCAATTAAGATCATATCAGCTCAGAAACAAGTAATTTTGTTTTCTTTTATTCCTGCCAATTCTTAATTAGAAGAGGTAAGTAAACACGTAAGACAACTGAAATTGAATTTGGAAAGGCTGAAATTCCCAAAGACAAGCTGATATTGATATGTTACTGAAGAAACAAAATATTATTCACTTTATTAATCTTTACTTTCTGCTTACATAAGAAGAGATTCATTTCTAGCCAAAATAATTATTGAATTATAGTTCTTTCTGAGTCACAGAGACGAAGCTTTTAGATATTCACTGCAACAATAAATGGTACATTAAAAAAAAAAGTCCAAAGCACAAAGAATACTCATGAATTCAGAGGTTGAATTAATTAAAAGTCCAACCTTTAGTCATCTTTAGAAACTGTTCCTGTATCTCATTCACACTTCTCCTCTGCTTTCTGAGACTTACACAAAATTCACCAGGACACTAAACTGACTTTTTAGTCAATCATTTAAATAATTCTTGAGACTTGATATGAAGGTTCAATATATACTACTGTTTATTTTTCATACTAAAAAAGGAGAAGGATCCATGTTTATATAGTTAATATGTCCCATATAGCCAGCAGCACTCCAGCTGCAGTTGGCATTCATTCATCCTTCAGTTATTGCTACCTCTTTCACCATTACTGCTCCTAAAGCTTGGATCTGTTTCTTAAAACTCTCCCTTGTGAAGAAAAAATAAATAAATCATATGTCCCATTAAAGAGCAACACAAAAATTTTGCATTTATCTAGCATTCTGTCCTCACACTAGTATCTGCATCCCTTTCAGTTCAATAGATCTAGGTTAAATACTCATGTCACAGCATTCACAAATAACTTTACAAAGCCTTTCAGATATCCTTGCTGGCAACTCATGTTTCCCTGACTCCTCTTATTCCAACAAAAAGGAAAAAAAAAAAATCCTAATTAAGCCATCCTTTTCTTCTATATTTTCTTACCACATTCACTTTGAGCTTCACTTTCCAGACAAGGCTTCTGATCAGTCAACACAGCATTCCCATTGCCCTGTGTTTAACCACTTGCTCTTCCATCTTCCCAGAGGTCTTGACACCCACACATTGAGGTAGGCAATACACAGGAGGGCTCCTCAAAAAAATACTCTCTGTCCAAAGATGCTACACAGCAGCATCTTGAATCCTAAAGTGCTGACTTCTCGGTGCCTTCGGCACCTTACTTTTGCAACCCACAAGCTTCGTTCTTCAGTTCCACAAAGCTTGGTACAACTGTTATTGTAAGATGGGGTTAATTTGAGGCAAAGGCACCAACCATTTTCAAATCACGCTTGTTTGTTTTGATCATTTGCTGTTCTGCACATACAACTACAAAGCAAAACAATACAAAAAAGCCTGAAACAATAAAACAAGAGAAAACAAACCAACAAAACAAACATCTGCCCCAGATTTTCAGTGTAAGGCTTGTTTGGGCCCCGAGGAGAACCCTTGTTGCTCCTACCTGCTGCCTGTTCTGACACTCTCAAGGGAAACTTAGTGGTTCATCTACTTAGTACCCAAACAAGTGGTAGGTGCCAGGTGCTATGAATTTTCTGTAAAACAGGCTGAAGAGACAGGTGGTGAAAATTGCTGACAGCACAGAAACATTCAGTTTAACCAAGGCTTGGGAGGATCACTAGGAATTTCCCGAAAGACCAAGTAGAAGTATGCAATTAGGCAACACTTCACAGAGGAATGACTGCAGATGAGTGCAAGGTGCTGCACAAGAGAGGAGAAAAATAAATAGTGTTCTGGATGAGCATGACCTCTTCAAAATAAGAAGCTCATTAAGGGACTGTTGTGGTTTAACCCCAGCCAGTGACTAAGCCTTGTGCAGACACTTGCTCTCTCCTCCTAACAGTGGAATGGGAGAGACAATCAGAAAAAAAACAGGAAAACTCAGGGGTTGAGATAAAGATAGCTTATTAGGGCATAAAAGGAAGAAAAAAAACCAAGTATAATATTAAAATATTAAAGTAATGAAGTAGTTAGAATACACAAAACAAGTGATGCATAATCTAATTGCTCACCACTTGCCAACAGATGGCCAGTTTCTGGGCATCAATCCCTGTCCAGCTTCCCCCCAGTTACAGACTGGGCATGATGTTATATAGTATGGAATATTTCTTTGGACAGTTTGGGTCAGCTGTCCTGACTGTGTCCCCTCCTAACTTCTTGTGCTCCTCCAGCCTTCTCATTGACAGTGCATGAGAAGCTGAAACGTTCCTGACTTAGCATAAGCACTACTCAGCAACAACTGAAAACATCATTGCATTATCAACATTATTCTCTCACTAAATCCAAAACACAGCACTGTACCAGCTACTGTGAAGAAAAAAAAAACCCTCCTAGCTGAAATCAGGACAAGGGAGGACTGCAAAATGCAAAATGCCTGCAACCGTATGTGTGAGGGGTGAAGTATAAAGCAACTTAGATCTTTGACTTGCTGTCTGTAACACTGAATCACAGAACGTTAGGGATTGGAAGGGACATAGAAGATCATCTAGTTCAACCCCCCCTGCCAGAGCAGGGTCACCTAGACTAAGTCACCTAGCAACACATCCAGGCATTTCTTGAATGTCTCCAGAGAAGGGGACTCCACAACCTCCCTGGGCAGCCCATTCCAGAGCTCTGTCACCCTCACTGTGAAAAAATTTCTCATTGTGTAATATGTTTCCATGCATAAAATATAACAGCTGTTATAGAAACTGGTTTTGCTTTGAATTAATCCTTAATACAGAAAATCCTGGTTCAGAATTATTGCCCTGGGAATGCAAGATTCCAGCTCTTCATCAGGCAACATGTAGATGAAGGGTGACTGAATTCAGATATTGGCTAATCTTTACAGGCTACTCTTAATGCAAATTGGAGCCCAGATATACTCAGTGTTTTCTAATCAAACTCATTAGCATAAATGAATCCTAGCATATAAAGAAAAACACTAATTCAGTGCTATACAGTCTAAATAAGGGTTTAGAAGCCTTAAAAAAAAAATCCTTGCAATTAACTGCAAATATTCAAAACCAAAAATACTGCAAGGTACACATTTTAAAATATGTAGCTGAATTACAGCTCTTATTGACCAAAGAAACAGAAAATTAGATTGTGGGGGTTTTAGTAGTAAATGCACATGCACTTGGGAAGATCACCTGCATGCACAGCTGTTTTGATTTACATCTTCAGGGCCATGGGACTGGATGTTTCCCAGCATAAATTGATGGCCAGCTGGGATCAAAATTCTGGCCTTCTTGGGCCATCACAATTGTCCAAGTGAGTTGTTGTCATTGTGACTTCATTGATAAATCTGGGGCAAGCCTCTAGTTAAGGTAATACACTGAAAGAAAAAGAAATATATTGTACTGATTGTGTTAAAATCAACAGAAAGTTTACCACTGTTTGCAAAAGATGTAATTACAGCTTCAAACACCATTATTTGGAAGGCTATAATACTCCCCAAAACAGGGTTAGGAACATTTAGATGTAATAATCAAGTAGTTTTTTTTATTAGTGTTTATGGAATGTAAGCAAACAAACTGTTAGGTGCAGAATCCTTGACATTTCTTCTCAGTCCTGCATAAATGCCAAGGTCTGCTCTGGTCATATTATGATATCTATCTTCCTTAAAGCTCACTTTTTAAGGAGGTGTTTTTGAATTGCTTGGTCCTAGCAGGGAGGGATACGGGTTAATGTGTTGTTTGTTGGTTGTTGTTGTTTTTTTTTTAAAAAAAAAAGTCAAAAAAGGAACTGTAACATTACATTGGGTTTTTTTAATCTGTCTTCCTAAAGCTCCAGTGTGGTTTCACAGGTGTTCATGTTCAGCATGAACACAAAACCAGCAAAAGAACTTCCCAGATTTTAATAATGCTTGAGAACAGCGTCAATATACACTGTTAGAAATGCTTCACAGGCATACAGCAGCATCTGCCACAGAAGAGACAGGAGAAAGAACAGATAGGGCTTCAAAACTTCAGTAGTTTTCTGTAATGCCCTTTCAACTTCTGATTTTACAAAATACACTGAGTGGTGTGAGATCTCCAGTCCCTGGGTGGCAGTGGGAACCTCTGTTTTCTTGCCATGGCTCAGGGCCACAACAGCCTTCAGAGCTCCTTCTCACAGAATATCACGGTTGGAAGGGACCTCGAAAGATCATCTAATCCACAGGATAACACAGGAACGCATCCAGGCAGGGTTTGAATGCCTCCAGAGAAGAAGAGAAGAAGACCCAGCTCTCTCTGTCTCTCCTCATAAGGGAGATGCTCCATTCCCTTAATCATCTTAGTGGCTCTGTGATGGACTCTCTCCAGCAGCTTCTCTACTGAACAAGGTTTATGCTCTCTCCTGACAGTCCTCTGCTCTTTTAAGATGCTTCAACTTTTCTGAGAGCTGGTAGACTCTCTACCTAAACCAACAGCCTTCATCATGGGCTGTTAACCCATGCCACCTGACTGCACTTGGGGCAGGAGCTGCCACCTGTCAGCATCTGCGGGCAGCCTGCAGAGCGCAGCTGCACGCTCTCGCACTGCAACTCGTGCTCAGGGCCGCTCATCCAAGCGCCAAGCCAGCACACGCAGGGTTTGGGAGCTTCAAACCACGAGGCTTCCAGACAAGCAAACCTTCCTGCTGCTGCTTTCCTGCAGCAGAACTCAAGGGCTCTCCTTGATGACCTACAGATGGACAGTATTTATCAGTGTCAGGCCAGATGGACGGCAAGGGATGAGCAAAAAGCTCTCGTATCAAAGGCAATAGAGATCCACATTGCCAAGGAACTGTTTGGGGGCAATAATGAAATGACATGGGTAGATAACATGAGATTAAGTTCATACCTTTAAACTTCTGTGTCTACCCACTGTTACCTATTTCTGACTTGCTTTGGCAGTTGTCCTGGTTTGGGTGAAAAGCAAGCAAATTCAGTTCAGTGATTTTGCTTTTTAGCTTAAGTTTCTAACTAGCTGCACTTTCTGGAGTTGGAGGCATGTTTTGCAGACAGTCTCTGCTTCTAGCAGAGATAACACCTAACGTTTACAGTTACTGCCAGGGGTGGAATGCAAAACCAAGGCCACTGCTAGAACTTGTGTGTTGCACTGGGGGGTGCAGAAAGTGTAAGACCGCACCTGTGGGGAGGAGCAGACAGGACAGGTGACCCCAAATTGACCAACGAGGTATTCCATGCCATACACGTCATATCCAGTATATAAAGTTTGGGGGTCGAGAGGTTCGTTCTGCTTCTTCTGCTTCTTCTGTTTCTTCTGCTGCTGCTGCTTCTTCTTCTTCTCGCTCTCTTGCTTGGTCTTTCGATCTCTCGTTTCGATCCTGATCCTGAAGGCCCGGTGCCAGAGTCCAACTCCTCCACAGCGTCCGTGAGGGTGACGTAATTACCATCGGGGGGAGGTTGGGTTCGGTACTGGCTGTGTATATATTTGTATATATTTGTATATACCTCATTTCATTTTTTGATTAAATTGCTTTAGTTCCTTTTTCGAATCACTAGGTCTCTCTCCCTTATTCCTTTTCTCTCCCCTTTGGGGAGGGAGGGGGGTTAAAAGAGAGCGGTCTGTTATCGGTCTGGGGGCTGCCCTGACCCCAAACCGCAACAGCAGTCAACCTTAGAATTTGCAGTTTTGAGATATAAAAAAAAGGAAGATAGAAACAGTAGCACATACAATTGGGACAGGAGAAGAAAGGTTTGGGGAAATGATGGAGGGACAGTTCAGTGGGAATGCAGAAGCCAAGGAGACACTGAGGCAAAGAGGGCCAGAAGAGCAAGAAAGGAAGACAGAAAAAACAAATCAGGATTTGTTTCACCCCATTGAGAAAAAATCAGCTTAATTATTCAGTTATTCTTTTTCTGTTGTGTTTTGGGGGGGTTTTTTGGCTTTTTTTTTTTTGCTTTTTTTTTTCAGTTGAATAATAATGGAAGTTACCTTTTAGGCTTTTCCCAAGGCTAGCATGATACCTCTTCCTAGGACACAAACACCCACTGGACATAACATGTCACTCTAACTTTGTGTTTTTTGAATTTGACAGCTTTGAAACTAATTTAACAGAATAGTGGCCAGAGAAAAGCTATCACGCAATTCAGATTATTCATCTGTACTCTTCCAATCCTATATAAAATCAATGAAGGAGCTTGCTTTTCCTGGTTGTGCATTAGTTTTATGTTTCCATCTCAGAAACCTGAACTTCTGCTACTAAAGAAATGCTAAATAAAACTTTAGCCTGCTAGATGAAAGGTACAGAATAGCATATCAAACTGTTCCTTTAAAAAATGTCCAATTTTTCGGACTATTCAAGCAACATTAACCTGGGATCATTTCTGAAATTGAAAACGAAAAGGCACAATGAAAGTATGGGCTGTTCCCATTGATACTTACTGCTTGCTTACAATGTGCAAACCAAAGAATGTAAAAATGCTGCACAGCAATTCCTATGAGAACACAAATACCATCTTAAACAGAATAGGAAACAGCAAGATATGTGTTACAAAGCTGCAGTTCCCATTTCTTAAAAAAAAAAAGATGGATAGATGAGGATGGAGAAGGAGAGAGTAAGGGAGGGAAGAGAGGAAAGAAAAAGAGAAAGGGAGAAGGAGAAAGACAGAGATGGAAATACAATGATGCTGGGAATGAACACTTTGGAAGACCTTCAGAGAGGTTGAGGAAAGTTAAGTACACAGAACAAAGAAAATATGCAATTTTCCTTGATGGAAAGGTAGGGGGAAATATGTAAACTGAGGGCTAGAACAAAGCCAATACCCTCTTCCATACTGCCTGGGGGATAAAAGCAAGACTGAAAACAAAACATCAGCCTTGCACGCACTGTGCTAGCCCAGCTTGTGCCTTGCAAGCAGGCATGGCTGCCAAAGCTATGTCATTCCTAAATGGAACGTGACGGTCTGAGTTTCTCTACCATCTTAGTGCAATGAATGCAACTCCAAACAACAAAATCCTGAAGTATGGAATGACTCAAATTCTTTCCTCAGGGATCCATCTACTGAGAATCTGCTTAGCATGTATGGTAAACAACCTGACAGTGCTTGTGCACCTTATGTTCTTGAGAAGTCCTTATGTTCCTTCAAGCCTGGCTGTAATCTCCTTCCAGGTTCTTCTATCTCCCTGTCTTCATATGTTTCTTCATCCTTTCTACTCCTTATGCTATTTTTCTCCTCAGTCTGCCTTTCCTCTCAAGCTTTGGTATCTCTCAGCTTTGTTGAGCTTTCAAACTTGCATCTTAGTTTCTTAATTATGTATTCTGGATTAAATTTAGAAGTAAATAAAGAAAAAAAAATGGCCATTCAGAAAGAAAATGGAATACAGAATGTGGTATTTATGTTGTGATTTTTTTTCTCCAATCATTCTGTCCTCTCTTTGTTTTCTTTTTCCCCCTCCCATATTTTCTCCCATTTTGTCTGTCCAATGCAGCTGCTCTTTGAACATACACCTGTATATTCTTTTTATAGCATCCATTGCAGTAGGATACTGATTTTTATTTAGCTCCAACAGTAAACTATACAGAATGATTACCTGAAATTAATCTGCAAAACAAGGAAATGATAATGTAGTTTTAAAAATAAAAATGATCAATAGAAAATCTATTCTTCAAATCACATAATAATTTACTGCTGGTAGCATAAATTTACATGATCTCTCTGAGACTGAGCTCTCATATCATTGGTAACATATAATCTCACCCAGTGCTAAAAAGAAACTGAAGGAGAAGAAGCACTAATTTTTATCCTTTGTGACTACCAGAAGATGGTGTCTCTTAAAAGGTCTCTCTGGGTGCTTGTGATGGCAGGGGGAGGAAAGGGCAGACCTGAGAACTCACGAGAGGGGATGAAGGACCTCTCAAGCCCAGCTCCAGCTGGCTCCCCAGAGACAGTAGCTACACTGCAATGTAGTTGCTGACAATGTACTGAAGCTACATTGTCCTGCCCATCTCACACACATATTCTGCCAGCATATCCAGTGGGAGCCAGCAACGTTAATAGGTCCCCAATGCACCTTAGGGCCCAAAATCCACACTAATAAATGCAAACACGGGCCTAAATTATCTGGTTTTGACTTCACTGAGATTAAGGAAAAAGTCCATGCAGCTCTGCTCTACTCCACACAGCAAATACAAGTTGCTATTCTCTGATGCCCTTCCTGGGGCACAATGCCGTGAACACTGAATGCTTTTGCTTCCCCATGACATGTGAGGAAGGGACAGGCAGAATTATATCCTCGGTGACAGAATTTTCATTATTTGAAATGGAAAACTTAATATCTACAGATATCCAGGCAGGTTAACACGAACATACCAATTTGAATTTCAGATTTATATAAAAAGCCACCATTTCGCAGTTAATTGGATAATATGTGAACAATGGCACAAGTTGTTCTCTTTTGCAAGCAAAGGCAAATACAGTATTTTATCCTGCTAGAACGACACACAGAAAAGGATTCTGTTTTTTGAATAGAATATTACCAGAGATATGATTCAAGCCAATAATAATATTTTTTTTAAAAAAAATCTATATTCTGTCTGTAAGACCATCTGAAAGGGCATCTGGAGAGGTAAACACAAGGTAGTTATATATCACTGGTAGTTGTCAAGGTAACTGCAGGATTATGATTCCAGACTGAAAAAAAAGTTTAATGTATCTTCTAAGGTAGCTGTCTTCACCCAGCCATTTGAGATCATCTTAATTGGAGGAAGTGCTTGAGTGAGAATCTCAGGAGAACTGCTCACTATGTCAGCCTTGTAAGACATACACCAGATCTACATCAAATAAATACATTTCTTGACATCTCCCTCTGTTATCTGTGGCCTATGATTTCAAAGCATAAGGCCTTAATGGCATTGGAGATGTGCTCTACCTTCTGCATTCAAAAACAAAGTTGTGAAGGAAATTCTATTTTAAGAATTTGCTTAGTTTGAGATTGAACAATTAATTTTACATCATCTAAAATAAAAACCCCAAACCCCAAACAACAAAAACAAAGAAACAAACAACAACAACAAAAAAAACCCCAACAACAAAATCAAGAGTCTGACTCGCATGAAAGAAGTGTTTCCAATAGGTCATTTCCACTGTGTGGCAATTTTAAAATGAAATCTATTATAAACAAAATATTTTTAAAAATCTCTTTAGAAAAATGCCCTCAGAGAATGAATTTGCAAATCAACATAAAGCACCGATAAGCAGCAGCTTTTTAATTCAAGAAGATCTTAAGGTCTGGATTTTAAAACAAAGATTGTCTTTGATAGTACAGTATTCTGGGACCTAAGAAACAGAGCATGAGTTAGGATGAAAAGCCTTTTATCTGGATTGACTTGAACACAAACTATCATATTTTGAGTTAATCCGTTCTACAGGCAGGGGTACTTTCCCTGCTTTATTTTGCAGATATGAGCGCAAAAATGTTTCTTTCTTTTTTTTTTTTGCCAATAAATGCTTCCATCAAAACAGATACACTTGTAGGAAATATTCCTTCTTGATGAAAAATTGTTGCAATTATCGCCATGAGATTTTTGCATGGACTGACTTCCAAGATTAAAATATAAGCTAGGAGAAAGCCTGCAAGATTTTCTGTTGGATAATTAATTTTTCACAAACCTGCAGTCCAGAAGCCCCTGTCATGAAAAAGTTTTGAACAGGAGAAACTCCTTTTTCCCTTATACAATTATTTCCTTTCTTCCCCTCAAATACACACTTCTGCCTTTTTCTAATCCTGATATGCCATCAAATTCCTAAAGATAAAGAAATACAGACACCATATAATTTAAATGAGATCCATGATCCAAGAAACTTAGTAGTGGTAAATTATTCCAAAAAAGCACAAGCATTTGAGAGTAACTGAGATTAAGGAAGGAAACCAGAGCCATGGAGATCTCTCTCCCACCACAGGCCCATACACTTTTCATGCTTGGAGGTAAAACACTGGCAAGGATTATTTTTCAACTAGGTCAAACTAAATGTTGGAAAGATTATTTATTTTGTTCACAACAAATCTTGACATCAGTTGTGAAGAGCTACTCCTTTCAAGCAGCCTGAAGTCAACAGTAATCTTGGTAAGAGAAGACAGTGGCAGACATAATATTGACTAAATAAGGACTAAAACACAGCTGACCATTATCTTGGGGAAATAAATCAGGTGCTTGTAACTGTTCACTTTGCCCAGAAATGTCACCTCACTANTGAACAATGGCACAAGTTGTTCTCTTTTGCAAGCAAAGGCAAATACAGTATTTTATCCTGCTAGAACGACACACAGAAAAGGATTCTGTTTTTTGAATAGAATATTACCAGAGATATGATTCAAGCCAATAATAATATTTTTTTTAAAAAAAATCTATATTCTGTCTGTAAGACCATCTGAAAGGGCATCTGGAGAGGTAAACACAAGGTAGTTATATATCACTGGTAGTTGTCAAGGTAACTGCAGGATTATGATTCCAGACTGAAAAAAAAGTTTAATGTATCTTCTAAGGTAGCTGTCTTCACCCAGCCATTTGAGATCATCTTAATTGGAGGAAGTGCTTGAGTGAGAATCTCAGGAGAACTGCTCACTATGTCAGCCTTGTAAGACATACACCAGATCTACATCAAATAAATACATTTCTTGACATCTCCCTCTGTTATCTGTGGCCTATGATTTCAAAGCATAAGGCCTTAATGGCATTGGAGATGTGCTCTACCTTCTGCATTCAAAAACAAAGTTGTGAAGGAAATTCTATTTTAAGAATTTGCTTAGTTTGAGATTGAACAATTAATTTTACATCATCTAAAATAAAAACCCCAAACCCCAAACAACAAAAACAAAGAAACAAACAACAACAACAAAAAAAACCCCAACAACAAAATCAAGAGTCTGACTCGCATGAAAGAAGTGTTTCCAATAGGTCATTTCCACTGTGTGGCAATTTTAAAATGAAATCTATTATAAACAAAATATTTTTAAAAATCTCTTTAGAAAAATGCCCTCAGAGAATGAATTTGCAAATCAACATAAAGCACCGATAAGCAGCAGCTTTTTAATTCAAGAAGATCTTAAGGTCTGGATTTTAAAACAAAGATTGTCTTTGATAGTACAGTATTCTGGGACCTAAGAAACAGAGCATGAGTTAGGATGAAAAGCCTTTTATCTGGATTGACTTGAACACAAACTATCATATTTTGAGTTAATCCGTTCTACAGGCAGGGGTACTTTCCCTGCTTTATTTTGCAGATATGAGCGCAAAAATGTTTCTTTCTTTTTTTTTTTTGCCAATAAATGCTTCCATCAAAACAGATACACTTGTAGGAAATATTCCTTCTTGATGAAAAATTGTTGCAATTATCGCCATGAGATTTTTGCATGGACTGACTTCCAAGATTAAAATATAAGCTAGGAGAAAGCCTGCAAGATTTTCTGTTGGATAATTAATTTTTCACAAACCTGCAGTCCAGAAGCCCCTGTCATGAAAAAGTTTTGAACAGGAGAAACTCCTTTTTCCCTTATACAATTATTTCCTTTCTTCCCCTCAAATACACACTTCTGCCTTTTTCTAATCCTGATATGCCATCAAATTCCTAAAGATAAAGAAATACAGACACCATATAATTTAAATGAGATCCATGATCCAAGAAACTTAGTAGTGGTAAATTATTCCAAAAAAGCACAAGCATTTGAGAGTAACTGAGATTAAGGAAGGAAACCAGAGCCATGGAGATCTCTCTCCCACCACAGGCCCATACACTTTTCATGCTTGGAGGTAAAACACTGGCAAGGATTATTTTTCAACTAGGTCAAACTAAATGTTGGAAAGATTATTTATTTTGTTCACAACAAATCTTGACATCAGTTGTGAAGAGCTACTCCTTTCAAGCAGCCTGAAGTCAACAGTAATCTTGGTAAGAGAAGACAGTGGCAGACATAATATTGACTAAATAAGGACTAAAACACAGCTGACCATTATCTTGGGGAAATAAATCAGGTGCTTGTAACTGTTCACTTTGCCCAGAAATGTCACCTCACTACAAGAGGAAAAATCCAAATCCAGGCACGATTATTAGATATCTAATGATTCTCTCATTCTTAAAAGCTTTGTTTAATTCATGAGTTTATCAGTCTCCATAGGAGTATTTCTTTTTCTTCACATTAACAAGATTTTCTAGCCTCAAGTACCAGAGGCTGAGAAGGGTTTCAAAGTGCACATAAGCATGCCAATTTCCATTCAGATTGTGAAAATGTGGCAGAGGTGTCATGCATCATGTAAACTCGAATATATTTTATTTGAAACTTCAATTTTAAAATTTAGGTTTTATGCTCTGGATAGAGAAAACAACAAGAAGGACAAACTGCTCCAGTTATGCACTGTATTTCCCAGCCTTTTCACACAGATTATTGATTTCAGCATCAGTGTTTCTACTTCCCTCTACTTCCACAGAATGGGGTTTTTACCTTCACAGATGGGTTTTCTTTCATAGTACTCTGAATTTCTTTTCAAATACCCATTTGCTAAGACTGCATTACAATCAGATTGTTGATGATCTTACCACTATTTTTGTGAAAGACACTTATTAGTGTCACTGTATGAACATTGGCACATTTTCTTGAACACTCTTCAGTCCAGGAATCTGTATATAGTATCATGGTATCACAGAATCATTCTGGTTGGAAGAGACCTTCAAAATTATCAAGTACAACCATTAACCCAGCACTCTAAACCATGTCCCTAAATGTCACATCTCCATGTCTTTTAAATACCTCCAGGGATGGTGACTCAAACACTTCCCTGGGCAGCATGTCCCAGTGCTTTGCAACCCTTTCAATGAATAATTTTTCCCTAATATCCAATCCATACCTCCCCTAGTACACTTCTTAAGTCCATTTCCTCTTGTCCTATATCTTTTTACTTGAGAGAACAGACTGACTCCAACCTTGCTACAGCCTCTTTTCAGGTCTCCTCAGAGTCTTTTCTCCAGAATAAACAACCCCAGGTCCCTGAGCTGCTCCTGAGAACACTTGTGCTCTAGACCCTTCCCCAGCTTCATTGAAAGG